>JAABKK020036594.1:0-14135 GCA_011634745.2 Catotricha subobsoleta
AATAAATCAGACTTTTTTGATTTAAATCAAAAAATATTGATTTTTTTAAAAAAATCATTGATTTTTTCATTCCCTGCTAATTGCCCAAAACATGCTTTTTTACATTGAAAATTACGACTCTGAAGAGTAAAAATATCACATAACTATCAATATCCATTTGAAAGCTAATAAAATAGTCTAGTTAATGTATTTTGCATATTTTTGATATTGTTTCCATCTTATTTATATCGCAATAATATGGTCAAATTTGATAAATTTTCATTACCTCAGTTTTTGTTTATTTACTTTGTTAATTCATTAATCTTTATGTATATTTATTTATTTGCTATGTTTACATATTCAATATAATTATTTTTATAAGTTGTTAAGCGATTATTCAATGTGCCAAAATATTTTTTTTGTAGAGAACTCTTAAATGAGTGACCTTCATCTAGAGAAAAAAAATTAACAAACGCCCCCAGGGATAAAAAAAATGTAACTATTCAGTCTATAACATCGGGCAATAATCTATATGACAAATTTTTTTTATACAAAAATACGAGTTATCGTACTTTTGTTATATTTTTACACTTTGGTGTACAGTAAGTAGATCAAAAATGGCGAATCTCGAAGATCATTGTACATCACCGAATAAGATTTTAAAACGTACTCATCCAAAGATAAAACCAACCACAAAATCTAAGAAATGTAAACCAATAGTGGAGGTTAGTTACAACTTGATTTATAATAATTTTAATTCATCTCTGTTAATCGATTATGCAAATATTATAATTTGTGAATTTTACCACAGATAAAAAAAACAATTCGTCTATTTACTTACACAATGATTACTGTAATTATTTAGGTAACAGAAGCACCTAAGACATTCGAAAAGGATCATGTTCAAAACTTGAAAGTAACAAGTACAGGCGAAAAAACAAAGGTGGTACAAGTCTTATCAAAGAAGCAGACGCCATTAAACCAAAATGTTCTTACGGTTAATGTAGAATCGCCTTTATGTATTTCCAAATTAAATGATGACTGTATAATGGAAATATTTAGTTACTTAAATATAAAAGATTTGTGTGCAATGGTTCAAATGGGTGATAAATTTGCAGCTTGCGGCCAAAAAATATTTTCCATAGGTCAGCTCAAGTCATTCGATATTACCAAATTGAAAATCGGTGAGGATAAACATTCCATAGCTTTTCTTAAATATTTTGGTGAATTGATTACGGAATTAACGATTTCTATGGATCTATTTAGAGACAAGTATTCTGATGCGGAAATACTAGAATTTATATTAAAATATTGCGATAACAAATTGAAATGTTTGAAACTTCATCGCTTTCGATTAACTAATGACAATGGAAGCATTCATAAGTATAAGCAATTGTTTGGTCATTTGGAAAAATTAACATTTTATAATTGCAAAATAGGAGTTTCTGACAAGGAATTTGGCAATTTATTTGAATGTTGCAACGAATTGGTGAAATTAGAAGTGCGTGGATGTTATGATTTATTAAATATCGGCATTCAACGAGAATATCCAAAACTTAAATCACTAACACTCGTAGTTCTATTAAATTCAAGCGATTTATTGGATGACTTTTTTGAAATTCTTTTCCAAAAAAATCCGTTCATTAAGAGGCTCAAATTTCACTATTTGATAAATTTGACAAATAATTTATACAAATTACTTGGTGATAATTTAATTCAATTGGAAAATTTGAGTATTAAAGGTACAATGCCACAACTAAATCTAAGCTATGATAATGGTTTACGGCATTTATTGAGATTAACCAAATTAAAACGATTAAAATTGTTTATTAAACAAAGTAATTCTGTAGTATTGTCAAGATTTTTAAATCAAGTAGCTTCTAGAAATGATTTAGAGAATCTCGATCTACAATGCAGTTATTTACCAAGACCAATTTTTATGGAGACTTTGCTGAAATTGAAATTTTTGAAAGTTCTAAAACTTAATGCATTCTTTATTCCTCAAGGTTTTATGGAAAACGTACCCATTCATTTATTCAATTTAAGAGAGTTTCATTTAAGTTACTGTAAAGTAGAACATATTGAAAATACTTTAATTCAATTTGTTGATGTTTCACAAAAGCTATCAGTATTATCATTATCATTTGAAGATACAGTTATTGGACATGTATCAATTGAATATCTGTTTTCCAAATTTTATGAATCCTGTCAAAAGCGAGTCGATAAACTGGAATTACTTGTTTTGTTTGGATTTGAAAACAAAGTTATACCGTTTAGAAAATTTGTAAAGACTATGGGCAATCTTACACTCATAGCCTGTAAGCAAATATGCCTACAACTTCATCAATCGAATGCATATGATGATATATTTGATTATAATTTTTCGGATAATGAAGAGGAATCCGATGAAACTATTGAGAAGGCTGTTAAATTTACAGAAAAAGTAAAAATAGCTTCTAAGATAATTATAAATGATATTTCTTGTTTAGCTAAGCACTAAAAAAGAATTGAATTTTGTAAACTGAACTTTTCATTATTATTTTTTTTTTTTAATTCTGTATTTTTAACAAAAAATTGTTTTAAAGATTTAATAATTTTCACTTTATTTTTATTTAAGTAAATGCGATTTTTTTATTTTTTTAATGACAATATTATTATTTGTATTGTAGTGAATTCTTAGTGTTACGGCAAAATCAAACAAGAACGAAATTCAAAAAAATTAATATGAATTTATAAATAAAGCTACTTAATTTGATCTACTTTTATTTGAAAAATATGTAAAGTGTCAAAACTTCACTCCTTAATGTGAATAAATGAGTAATTAAAGTTACACAAAATAATAAAAATTGCTTGGTTTTTTTATTTTTACTTTTTAAGACAAGAGTATCTTTTTTTTTTTAACAAATTAAATCTTTCATTCATTGCAATTCTGTAAAATTAAATACTTAGAGCTTGTTGCATTTATCATGGTTAATAATGGCATTGGAGCGTGAATTTATCATATTTTATTTTTATAGCCTTTGCTGAATTTGTTTATAAAAGTAAATACTTATATCATATGTACAATTTTACAATTGTTCATCTAAACTAAATTCGAGTGAAACATTTTGAATAATAAAAATAAATTTGAAATATATAGTTGTTCCATGAAATGTAGAGCGTAGGCATTTATATATTGTAGTGTAGGTAGAAAATACGTATCTGATATTTATCTTGTCAATAATATAACTTCTGAATGCATTGTCTATTGTTTTAATGACAGATTGTAAACAAATTGGTGAAGTATAGTATATAAGAAGGTAAGTGATATCATATAACAAGATGTGTATGCGGTTATTGAATTAATATACAAAAATTTGAATGATGCTTAAGAAATTTAGACATAATTATAAGGTCGATCGTACTAATTTAAAAATAGTGCAATTTGTAAATTTCGTTTAATAACCTTTTTTTTGTTTTTGTCAATATGTGGAGTGAAGGTTTTCGTTTACAATTTGTAGATTTTTTTTGTTCGTACACATTGTATTGAATCTCTAACAATAAAGTCTAAAACCATGGAAACATGTTATTTACCAATATGAATAATAAACAAGCAATGTAAGTATTTATTGATCAACATTTTTGTGTTTTTTTGTTTATTTAAAAAGAAAAAAGTTTGGCTTATTGAATGTAACCTGAAGAAAATATTAATAAAATGACATCGAATAAGCGACCAAGTACGTTCAAAAGTAAGATTACAAATAGCATCGCTACTACACAACAACAAAGCTCCACTGGGCCTGCTAATATACTAACCCTTTTTCAACATGTTAAAAATAATTTACTCTGTGCTGGACGTCATTCATATTTTTTGCGTGTAATTTGTGTGTCCCGTCACAAAAATTCAACTGTATCATTGAGTTTGATTCAATTAAAGGATAAATTTTTAGAGTTAGTGCATGGTGTCAATAAAGAGGCTGAATATGATAAATTAACTGGTTTACTGTTGATATATGAAACCCATTCAGTGCATATGTTGGAAGGATCAGAAGAATGTATTGGAAAATATATGAAACGATTGAATGAAAAGTTCGGTGAAATAATGAAGAATACAAAAATTGTATTGGTTTATAATAATGTGAATCAGGTAAGATATGATTTCCATTTATTTAATTAGAGATTAATATCGAGCATTTCTTGTAACAGAGATTTTTAAATCGAATACATTACAAATTTGGTAATTCAACGTATCTTACTGGAAAGATTGCAGCAAATAATTTTGAAGAATATGAACGTCAAACATTTCGATTTATTAAAATAATAACTGATTTATGTTTGAAATTAAAAGAAGAAGAAAATGTGAATATTGTGTCTGAATCAAATTTCTATCGTGATGTCGTTTACAACCAGTTTATTCCAGAAATTGATTTCATTGATTATATTTTATCGATAGAACTTCTTCCAAGTATTGAAGAATTTAGCAAATGTTATGGAAAAATTCCGGAGTTCTATAATTACGATGAACATGTTTGGCCTATACCGCATGATTTAACGCCCAATAATATATTTGATTGGAACAAATATGACATTAATCTGACGTTCGATGGCCATAACAAAAAAATTAAATAAATTTTTGAATAAAGTTTTTGTCGCTCTATTGATCCAAATACTTGAGAGAAAAAAAAACAAACAAAATCAATCAAATGCAGAACAAAAAAACATTAAAATTTAATCATTGTGTATAAATAATTTGATCTTGAAAATAGGAATAAAAAACGTTTTAATTTTATAACCAATTAATATAAAACATAATTTATGCGACACACGACACACCAAGAAACATTACCATACATTGTTTGTTTATGCTTAAATCAAAATGAAATACAATTCAATTTGTTTTATTTTTTTTTCTCTTTTTTATACTTAGTTCGAATCATAATTAAAACATCTACAGCAAATGCGACCGCAAGTAGATGACAAGTACATATATATTCAAAAACGTACAAATTTAAGTACTTGCCGTTAAATTTTATATTCCTTTATTTTTTTCAAGCAACTTGAAAATTGCGCTTTTATTCTTTTTAAAAACATTTTCTTTGAATGAATGGTAATCTTAATGTTGAATCTTAAAATGTAATATAAGCCACAATAGAATAAGTTTACTTAATGTAAAATATATGAAATTTATAAATAGATCTTTTATAATTCGAAATTTAACATGTTCAAATGTTTAGGTAGCGCAAGTAGTAGCAAATAGCACGACCTAAGTAACGAACAATGCGGTATTTTAACAATGAATTCATTAACAAAATATATTATAATTGAATCAATTTGCT
This sequence comes from Catotricha subobsoleta, assembly GCA_011634745.2. Classification (NCBI taxonomy): domain Eukaryota; kingdom Metazoa; phylum Arthropoda; class Insecta; order Diptera; family Cecidomyiidae; genus Catotricha; species Catotricha subobsoleta. The sequence continues at coordinate 5,295 of JAABKK020036594.1, forward strand.
TGTAAAATATAAATAAATATTTGTTCTTCTTTTTTCTCCTAATTTTTTTTTCTTTAGCACGCTTCTTAACTTTTAAGTATATGAAATATGAATACCAAATACCATGAAATTTATGCATTGTTAAGATGTCAAAAACGTTTAAAGTATGAAAGTAATTAATTTTATGAGTATATTTGGAGATGTTTATTAAAAATTATTTCGTAGATTTTTAGATGGTTGCCCAGTTGCTGTATATTCCATTATTATACTACTAGATGAATAGCCCGTCATATATGACGGGTTGAAAAACAGTTTTGCCAACGATTACAAAACGAATTATTGTTTGACAGTGTGACGAAAATGCGTGACAAAATGGCGCTTAGCTTTTTATATATATTAATTAATAATTAACAAACTTATGAGCTTAATTACAGACAGGCTTTTGGTCGTTTAGCTTCTGAGATCTAGTTGGAATTCAACGTTGTTTTGTAGATTCCAATCGTTTAGTGTACGTACTCTCTTTATGAAATCATTCTTGAATTCTATTTCAATTTACTAGAATCCGTATACACATTCTACTTAGATATTTTTATAGTTACATATTATAGTTAATAAGTTTCCTCACCTTATTGATTTCTTTTCCTTTTGTATTCTCTACAAAACAAAATGTATACATGATGATTTATTTCTTATTAGAAGTTTGTAAAATGAGATACAATATTGCTGAGAGACTTTTCTTTAATAAGATTGATTTTACTTCAATAATACTTAATGCTTCATTTGCAATATTTTTTTTAGTGGATTATAATCATAATCAAGCTATCCGTGTGAAAAAGTTATTCTCACTAATGATAGTAAATTCATGTCTTACAAAGTATTCCTATGTATATTTTGAAACCTTCTTACCATAATCAATACTTTCTATGGTATAAAATATTTCACATTCTAATGAGGTGAAATATTTGAGACTATTAGAATCAAAAACCGTTTATTCCATTTACGTTGACAAGCGATTTTGTACCATATCGCTCTATACAATTAGGATCAAAATCGCCTGCCAGCGCAAATGAAATAAACGGTTTTTGATTCTAATAGTCTCATTTATATTATTAATATTGAAATTTACAATATAACTATTTAAAAATATACCTTAACAAGCCAATGGCACGAATGGTATGAATTTCATACGAGTAGATAGTAGGGCACTTCTGATGTAAGATACTCAGAAATGCTGATAATTTCTGAGTATCAAATTACATAAGAAGTGCCCTACTATCCTACTCATACGATTAAATGGTATGAATGTTTTTTTCATGATTTTTTTTATTTATTAATATAAAAATCATGCCATTTACTGGTATGAAACTCATCCCATGCAGTGGATTCCTAGAAATATTTTCTTACAATAAATTTCATACTATAAATATACCTCATTAAGGTGTGAAATATTTTATACCATATAGGAGGTATTTATTATGGTACGAAGGTTCAAAAATATACCTAGAAATGCCTACTAAGGTATGAATTTCATAATATTAGAATATCTTTTTCTAAAACAATTAAATCTATATTTTTAATTTAAACCAAATTACACTGTTCACATTTATAGTAAATAACTTTGAATTTCTATATAGTCTACATAAATTCTCAATAACACAAATCTATAAGTTAATTAATTATAAAATGGGTCAACTATTTGACACATTATAATTTATCTTCAATTCAAATTAAACAATTTCAAGATCTAATTTAATATAAACTTTGATTCAATTTAGCGTCACAAAACTTTTATTTATTAATCTGCCTACAATAATGTACAAATCAAATAAATATAACGTAACGTGTAAGTATCTCTATTTCAATTTAGAAATACAATAATAAACCATAGAAAACCCAAGTAAAGAAATATATGGATTATTTTATTTGCAGTATTACGATTACTTACTAATATCAAATAGATATTACATTTTAATTGAAAGTTTGCTGATTGCAGTAGTTGCTCTACACGTAAATACATTACGTAATTTATATTTTCTGTAGGTATTTCTTTTTATTTTTATTTTCTGATTTTTTTTCTTCTACTTTGCAACTTTTAACACAGATCCCACTGAGTGTATTTAATATACCAGAGACCAGACCTACATGTTTCATAGTAAAATTATGTAAAACAAAAAAATAAAACTGTTCATAATTTGTGTTTTACAGACTTTTGCTTAATTTTGTTATTTTTTTTTTTTTCATTCAATCGAATTTTCATGTGGGTTTCAGCAGTCCGCAAGAGCTGATACTTTTTAAATAACAATATTAATACGGCCATAACATAAGTTAAGTATAACATGCATGCGCGCGGAAAAGTTAAATGACCAAAATTGGTATGTTGTTTTATTTCAACTAATATTTCTTGTTTGTAATGAAATAATCAATATACATCACATAAAAACTATTTTTATTTTATGAAAAATTTAAATGAATAAAAATGGTATTCATATTTATAATTTACGATGGCATCACATGGCATCACATGGCTGAAGGTACAAATATATAGATTGCGCAGTATGGCCTAAAAATAAGAAAGAAGACAAGACAAGAATTAAAGAAATATGATTCAGCTGATGATGAGACATTTGTGTTAAGTGACAAAAAAAAAAAAAAATTATGTGTCTTTATATTGACATTGAAATAATTTTTCTTTGCGTAATATATAAACACTGAGCGTGGGGTTTATCGTTGAACTGCGACATGAATATTGTTCACTTGCTGTTTTAAATTATGGTTTAAACACTTACATAGATGCATTGAAGTTTTATAATCGATAATATTTTTTACTCAAATGTATGAAATTTTTTATTAAAATTGAATTTACATTTTATTTATTATTATAGGTTTTTGTTATTATTATTTTTATGTATTATTCTTTCGGGGCAAAGGCGTAATATGTGCTCTTATTGGACCACAGTATCGGTCAGCAAAAATACCGAAAAGTTTTTTCATTTAGCTTTTTAGCATTTCATTACGTTTTTGAACCTTTAATGTTTCTCAGTTTGGCTATTTGAACAAATAAATATATATATATATGATCTAAGCATGCTAAGCATTAATATTGGGTTTAAACTATTGCCTAGAAGATGCTACTGATGTGGATCAATATTTGGATCAGTTTTTTTTTTCACTTAAAAAATTCTTATATTTTTTTTTGGCGGTAAACACTTTTTCTTAGTTGTTTGTCTTGGAAGTCCAATTTTATTTTAATTCGAATTACAAAATAACAATAAATTTCATTATCAACATTCGCCATTTCTATAAATTTATTTACGGTATAGTATAGATGCTCACAAAATCGAATCAAAAAGTTTTAAACGAATAAATAAATTTTTCGATTCGATTTTCAGAGCAACTAAAATTTTTGGAGCATTCGATTTTGTGAGCATCAATGCAGTGCAAAATATTTAAGAAATGTGATTTTCTTAAATTTGGCGTTTTCAGAAAAAGTCATTTTTGAAAATGTTTCACTCAAACAGAGAAAAAAAAACAATTATTTGATTTAAAAATTGGTATTCTATTTAAAATTCACACAGCATAAAAAAAACCATTTTCAGAAAAAAAAAACTGTAAATAAATTCATACGAATAATGATAATGTTGCTTAAAACAAATATTTTTTTGTGAAATTTTTTTTATTAATTTGGGTCAACCCGCCAGGTAAAACTTTTTTCATTCTTCTATAATGGATTTGTTAAAGCTGCGTTGTGTACATAATTCAAAAATCGTGTTGCATTTGTAAATACACATGGATAAATATTCAAAAGAACTAATATTTACAAAGAAATTCTTAGGTAAGATCAATATTGTCTTTTCGACCTTCCACTCGAAATTATATCAATATTATATAATTATTTGTTTTTTCTCGTATTGTTCGTGTTTAAATTCAAATTTAAATCAATAAATGTAGCTGAAAAATGAATATCCCTTATTAATAAATTATGGAAATTTCGGTTTAAAAGTTTTCGTAGAAATACTTTAACTAATCTGAATTATTGGATAAATAAAATACTTTGCTCCGACCACATTGGCAATACTTTTTTTTTTTTTTTTTTGAATACATATATGTATTTTCAAATTAAATTATCAGATGTGTAATAAAATAGCTCGGTTGTCTATTGATTTAAAATCAATAAAATCTGAATAGGTTGAAAGTGATAAAATTAAAAACAAGATTTTCGCTTTCATTTCAATTTTCAATTTATCAACAGATAAATAAATAGTTGTTTAGATTCTACAACTGCTTAACTGAATATTTATGCATATTTATTAATTTAAATTAAAAAAAAAAAAAAAATTGAAAACCTGATCATGGTCAATGCACATAGAATTATGCATTTTGAACAATGTTTACTTCTTATAATAATGTATATTGAGCCTTAACCATTACTTGTATACGCTGTACAATGGATAGCAATGGAGATATATAAATTTAAAAATTACAATTTCATTGAGTGAAAATTTTCAGAGTCAAGGTAATTAAATGAATAAAAACAAATAACAAAAAAGATATACGTATCTATTACCAATATATGTATAACCTTATACGATAATACGATGACAATAAAATAAAAATCTTTATATAACTTTTATAATTTGTAGTAAAACGTGCACACTTTCTTTCGATCGCATAGTTATTTCCTTCAACACATTAACGTAAAAACAAATACCTGATGATTGATAGAAAATAAAAGCAAGAAATATATCTTCTTTTTTTATTTATTAATAATTTTATTTTTATTTATTTAAAACAGGTTCAATGGGTTTTGTCTACATATATTTAATGGAATTATAAATACTTTATATAATTTCTTTTACAATTTTTCATGAGACATGGTTTTTGTATTGATATTTGATCGAGATAACGAAGAAGAAAAAACGTTTGTTAAAAAAAAAGTATAGAGTCAATTCACTTTAATGTTTTATCATTTTGGAATTCTTTCACCATAAGAAGGTCTGGTACTGAGAAAGGTGATTAATAAAAAGAATTTCTTCTAGTTATTTATTTAATTGTTTTATAAATAAAACAAAAATAATCATATCAACAATGTTTTTATTGAACATATGTCATACATCCAATTAACTTTTGGTTGCTATATGTCACAATAACATTTTAACTATCATTTTCATTAGTCATCACTCATTATAATAGAACAATAAAACAGTCTTGATTATACACAAATAATGCTCTATGATGTTATTAATACTTTAGAGATCAAGGCTAGTCACCCATAAATCATATTTGTGTACATGCATGCATTTCAATTAAGTCAATGTAGGTTTGAGGAATTGATATTTTGTACAATAAATTAATTCAACTATTTATAAATTATTCATATGATTTGCTAGTAGATGTAAAACGAAATACCTTTGTAATGTTAAGCACATTATTTTTATTTTTATTTTTAGTTTTCAAATAGATTACAATAGAGTGATTGTTTCAATTTGCAGACAATTGCATGAAAGTTAAATTTTAAAAATGAGTGAGTAAGAATATATTTCGAATTCAATTTTTTTAATTAATAAGATAATTATTTTTTTTATTCATTCTTAATGCTTAAGACCTTAACATTTAATTTTTTTTTTTAATTTTATTGCAAAGCCTTATGCGTCAATCAGGATTTTTATCAAGTTGGTTAAAGCCTGTAAATATTATCATCGTAATTAATTTGAAGTATTCACCGTTTTACATTTTTCTCAAATTTATAGTCAATTGACTAATTCTTTTTTTTTTTCTTTAATATACTTGTCTTTATATACAAGTAATTTTAAGGACATTTACACTGCATGAGATGCCGTCAACTATTAAATGAACAAAAAAAAAAAATATTGTGTTAGTTGATCGGCTGGTAGACGTAAAATCGTGACTATATCTTACTAAAATTCAAAAAAAATAAATAAAATAAAATAAAATAAGTAATAAGGAATTTGATATAAAAACTAGCTCGAGTTAAGTAAGTATATTTAGCGATTTGTATTTAATCTACTTTTATTTGTTATTATATAGGTTATATATGTATTTAGCACGAATTACGACTTAACCAAGCAAATTTAAAGATTATATTAAAAATTGAACTGACTTCTACTTTAAATAAAAGAAATATTGTTTGTGTGTGATATGATTTTAATCCATTCATTTATTCGTAGAGATTGTTTGTTTTATTTTTTTGTAAAAATAAATAAATAAAACAACAATATTATTAAATATACAGCAACATGACAACACAGCAACGTCACGAGCAATTTTTAATAAATTTATATTACTTACGCAAATTAAAAAGTTGCACATAAAACATTGGCAACATTTATACTTTTTATCAATATGATTTTTTTATTTTATTTTTTTTTTTTTCGTTGAAGGTTAATGCATAATTATTGTCAATAAATTCATGAAACGGATGTAATGTATTTACCTTCTAATAATTTTTTTAAATACTTTTGTTAATTACTTATACCTAGACTTAAAATACGTAATTAAAGAAATTTCAAAAGACAGTATAATTGATACCCAAGATGACAGCGATTTTTATTATCTTACGTAACAAAGGGGTACATGTACATCTCTTGTCAATTTATTGAAAATTGCTTTGAATGATTATTATTATTTTTTTCATTCAAATTGAATTAAAATTTTAATCAATCTTTTACAATTATAATTTGCTTCGCTTAAGTTCACAGTAATAGGCCTTAAATGGATAGATTTTTCTTTGTCTCCATAATAAATAGAGATTAAATTGAAATAGATTTAAAAATTATTAAGATACTTTTATCTTTTTAAGAATTACAGCAATCCGAAACAAAAATATTGACTTAAATTATAGTTCGTTTCAAAGTTCTTAATACATATTATGATATTTATTATTATTATTTTTAGAAATAATTGATACAAAAGTATTCAGGAAATAAATGAGATTATCATTTAAGAATAATATTTTATTTATTTGTCATGAAGTGAGAATAAACAAAATGAATTAACGAAAATAATTCTGACAGCTCAAATGAGTGATGGTTTTAATCTTAAGACTAAATATACGATACATTGCTTAAATGTAATTAGATCTACATTTTAATGGTAATGAGAAAAATTTTAACACATAAAATAATAAAAATAGATTCAGAAATGATGAAACATAAACGTTTTGTAGATCTTAAAGAAGTAGATATACATCTACAATGACCATACTGTTTTCGTCGTTACGATCGTAACAATCTACTGATAATCGTAACGATATATATGTTGCTGAATAAAATTTAATAAGTAATAATAAATTTTAATATTATGCATATGCAATCGAGTTCTTATGATAAGACTATCGAAAATACTAGCCTCGGATTATGAGAAAAAAAATTACTTAATTGTAATTGAACAATTTAGTAATTTCATAAAAATTTAATTCAATAACATAAACTCTTTATAAATACTAATTTAAACAAATGCGAACTAATAATAATTTTTAAAATAATTATTTAATAAATATAATCGGGACATGGCAACCATTCGCTTCATTGTAATTGTACTTTAAGATAAAAGTCAGATAAAACATTACACAAATTTAAACATAGATACCGTATTTTAAACTATAATTGCTTTAAACAAAAAGTAATTGTCATCGGATATAATCAAACAATGTAATTAATTATGTATCCACGAAAATAATATTAATTCGATATATAAAACGGTAATTAAATTACCGTAATTACAATTGCAATTGCATGTTTTCAATTAATAAATGGTAAACTAAAACAAATGATACGTTTGCGTACAATTATCTAACTTCTACATCAAAAGCTAAATGAGAAATTTCTTAGTAATTATTTAGGTCATCAAATTAAACAATAATAGAAAAAAAAACACAAATAAATAAATTAAAAAAAAAAACGACTTGAGTATTTAACATAAACAAATAGCTTATTAAAGTAAGTATTAATTATTTATTTAACAATTCATTGATATTTATTCTTAAATGCTTATAATGATACTGACTAAGGTAGATAAGCAATTGAGAGAAGAATAAAAAATTAAAACAGATTTAAATACAACACAATATGATGATAATTGAAAATAGTAAATTAAACACAATAATAAATTAAAATGCATCGAACCAGAACGTCGGAACTAATAAAAATAAATTTTCCGTATGCATGAAAAATACAAAACTAATAGAAAAGATTTTTATGTAGCGGTAGCTATAAAAAAAAAGAATTAAAAAGAACCAGAAAATAAAAACAAATTAAGTAAAATATTATTTTTAGTTTATTAATTTTGCTTATTGTCGGAAGGTTTTAGTTGAGATGCTTGGCTTAGTGCAACTGTAATAATTTAATTTAATTCTATCTCGAGGTTTTTCATAATGACGCAAATTGCATGTGAAAAATTTGCAATTTTGTAGACTTTTTTCCCAAAAAAAAGTAAAAGATAAATAAACAAAATAAAATAAAACAAAACAAAAAAAAACAAAACAAAACAAAAAATGTAATAATAATAATGTTAAAGAACGTTTCACGATTAGACACAATTAACCTTGTCATTCTTTTGCAAATTATGAATTTACCGGATATAAACTAAAAGTATTATTACTTAATTATCCTACAAGATTTAACTCAATACTTGCTAAATATCAGATTTCTTTTTCTTCTTATTAGAACAATAATAATAAAAGAAGTAAATGTCATAAAAATTATAACAAAAACAAATATGAATATTAATTTAAATCAATAAATAGGGGTAAACCCAAAGACAATATAGTACCATAGTTCAAGTATACAAGGTTGGCCATTCGTCTGACGCGTTTTAGTATATTTCGCGCATGTGACACACAAAATG
>JAABKK020036616.1:0-14129 GCA_011634745.2 Catotricha subobsoleta
ATATATTATTTTTGGAGGCCGATATTTCCCCTATACATCATATGGGGATCAGACGCCCTCAAATATACTTTTAGCATATCGGATGGCCTCACATCCGAAAATAATTTTTCGAAATTTCGGATATCCGACTGATCTTTGATCCGTATCCGCGGATGCGGATATTGCGGATAAAAAGAATATATGATACAAATATGATACTAAAAAAAAATAATTTGAATAAATTAGTTGGGCAACTCCCACATTAAATTGACATCAAATTTAATAAAATTAACTCGTCATGAATCGTTCACTCTAAATAAACGAAAAACGGTCAACAAATCAAAGCAATAACAAAAATCTCTCCTCCCTAGTCTTCTGAATTGTTGGTCGAAACTCTTATATAGTCAATAATGAAATTAATTACTGAATATCTGCGGATCCGGATATCCACGCGGATGCGAATAAATTTAGATTAGTGCGAAGCTGCGGATGCGGATACAATTTTTGGTATCCGTGCACATCTTTAATATATATATTATATATATAATATATATATATCGGTGGAGAAATTACTGAGCTATGATTTTTTATAGCAGCTGCTTCCTCCATTGGTTGCGAACCATATAAAGAACAAAAAAATCTGAAATTAATACCCTGAACTCTTAGGACCCAAAGGAACAAAATAAGACCCTAACACCTTTAAATTTCCAAAAAAAGTGTTTTGTGAGCCAGTCTAATAAATATAATAAAAATATGAAACTATTTTAAGCGTCGTCATTATAAAGGCTGTTGAAATGGAAATTACAAATAATTTATATTATTTATTTTCTGTAAGTAAGGAGCGCGATAAAAGAGAAACCAAAATGCAAAATATTTTTCATTTCTTATCCCTTATCCTGCGTTCAAAATAAATAGCGAATGTTGCATTCTCGGGTCAAATTAACCCAAAGCGTTTTCGTCCAAACCCCCCTACTTATTTTAACAGAAAAACAGTTCTCTAGAACATCACACCCTTATAAAATGTACCCACAATATGTTTTAGTGCAAAATGTTTGAATTGCAATGCTAAAAGCTTATATACCTACTTTGCAAATGAGAAAAATCGATTTAATTGTGTTTTAGCTTGAAATAGTATCCTTTTCAAGTTTTCTAAAATACGATTTGCCTACAGCGTGGATTTTTTGTGGTTTACTTCCTATTTGCTATATAAGAAAAGGTTATCGTAATTCTTCTGTATAAAATATTTATCCACCTCATTTTTTTCAAATTTACAGTTTAAAATGTACAATATGACATTTCCTACTATAGTTGTGTCTTTTGCTAATCGAATCTTAAGGCCTATTTATGTTTGTTAAACAAAATCATTGCGTTTGCAAAAGTTTGACAGATTCTTCATACAAAATATGTGAAATTTTCGCAAACGCAATGATTTCGTTGAACATGTTAACAAACATAAATCGGCCATTAGTCTCGAGCCTCTTACACCATGTTGTGAAATTTTAAGTATAGATAAAGTAATTTATTTTTTTCATCAATAGCATTTTATTCAAATTTCTTTAGGTACATAAATATCACAAGCACTGAACAGAACATGACATGTATTAAAATTTAATACAAAAAATTACACTTTGATTAGGTTTGATGTATTCATAAATCAATAAAGGATCTTTCTTTGAATATAATATTAACTTTATTAGCCGCGTGCGTATTTGATGAGTATTTTTAATTAATTAATAATTGAATAACAATAATTTAATTAATTAATAATTCAATAGAAATATTAAATTTAGATATGTTATGTATGTATATATATTAAAGTTATGAAATAGCAGTTTTTTTTTTAAAAAAAAAAAAAGAAGAAAATTACGAAACTTTACCTTTTAATTCTTTCATTTACTAATATTTTCGAATATTCACAATATTCCATTCAGCAAAATAAAGAGATTTTTGTATGGTTACAAAAAATATAAATGATAAAGGTATAACCTGGGACACAGACAAAACTAATTAATTGGATAACGCGAAAGCCGCATAAAACACTTTTTGATGTGTGTGTTTTTATAGAAAAAGGGAACGTTATTATGGGATGTATTTTATTTATAATACATATGTACCTGTTTTTTTTTCTTTATTTTTTTGCAGATTCAACAAACAAACAACATATATAACTCTATAAGTTATTATATTTTATGTTTATTAATGTCATATATTATTTATACACCATGTGGAAAAAACAAATTTTATAATGTTTATAGAAGAGCATAAAATATATAGAGGAATCGAGCAACCGCCGTCAAACGGCGGCTTTCATGTTAATGTTTGTTACTGGCACTCATTTCTGCAATGCGGCATATTTATATTCACATTAAAACTTTGTGTATGTTGGAGTTGGCATATAGATATATGAAGATGAATAGGGAAACACTATTTTAGTTAATATTAAGCAGAAATATATTATATGAAAATACGACATTAAAAGTTATGAAATGCATTTCATGTAAGTAAGTATTATTCCCATTAGAAATCACATATAAAACCAACAACCAACAAATATAAGAAGTTCTTGAAAAAAAAAAAATTAATTGCAAAAAGAAAATAAACAGCATTTATTAAATTCAGAAACCAAATTATTAATTTCTTGCTAAATTGACATCTGACTAATCTATAAATTTTTTATTACGGATTAAAAGTTATGTGGCCTGTTCAATTTCGGGGTGCCGACATAACTCCAAAAAATTAAAAAAAAGCGTAAATGGAGGGTCCTACAAAAAAATTATCCATTATCAACCCACCCTTATTTTTGAAGATGCATCCAATGGTACCCCAGTTTCCCCGCTAGGGCTCCACTTTAATCCACCTGTAGCGTAAATTATCTCTTTGTCAAAATTTTACACTAAAACTTTTTGTAGGGGTGTGAGAGGGGGATAAACGGGGTGCCGCTGGATGTGTCTTCTAAAATAATTGGGGGTTAGTAATGGATACATTTCTCTCCGTTTACGAGTTATTTAATTTTTTGGAGTTATGTCGCCTGGAGTTATGTCATGTACCCATTTTTTCATATTAAATATATAATACTTACATTATATTTTAGAAATATAATTAAAAGTTCCCTTTTTTGACTTTTCAGGTTATATATTTTTCGCTTTCTTTTTTTCTTATTAAATGTAAGTACCTATCTATAGTTTATACAATATGTTAAAATAAAATCACAATCCGGTGTAGGTATTACATAGCATAAAATATCATACTCGTCAGAAGTTGAATAACCAAAGTTAAGTTACTTTCTAACTAAAAACTAAAGTTTCGGTAATGATTTTCTGTTGATAACAGTAAATCAGTATATTGAAACATGTGTCAATGTTTAGATTGTGTAACGAATATAAATGATTGTTATTTCTACATCTGAGTATGAGTCATGGAACACATATTTATTATACATCACATTCGGACATATTAACTTGCATGATATTGGTTTGTTCCATAATATAAATTATAAATAATGTTCTTGCTTTTACTCGCCAATAAACCTGAATTATTATTATTTTTATATTTTTTAAACAGATACATAAATGTCTTAAGAAATTCGGTTAAATAAAATAAAATAGAAATAGAAAAATCAGTGAACTGTGACTTAATATTTAATTAAACCGAGTATAAAATTATTATTATTATTATTATTATAAGCATATTTAAATATATCGTCAATAATATGAGGAAACCGTTGGATTATTGATTTTTTATTTAAAAAAAAATGGCTTAACGAAAATCGCACAAAAAAAAGAGAAACTTTAAACATAAATTCAAAAATGCTAAGATTTTATTTGAATATTCCGCTTGTTTTATTAACACAATCATTTGCAAATGCTTTTAAATTTGCAGCGTGTATACAGAAAAATAACACGAATTACATTTTTATTAACCAACAATATTGCTGGAGAATTATTATTAGATTTGATATGAAAACAAACGCTGTATAAAGCAATATTCATAGAGCTTAATACTGTACACATCACCAGGAGAAATAATATTTGAACAAAAAAAAAAAAGAAAAAAGAAATAATTTTCATGAACCAACAAACAAAAAAAAAACGTTATTTGAAATTTTAAAATACACAAAAAAAATAAAAAGTTTTTTTTTATTTCATATTTTTCTGGGTTTTTATTTTATTTCATTTATTTTTTTTTCTGTTATTAATTCTAGCAGGCGTCGTATACTCGTACACTCATTTTTGTGAAAGCAAATTTGATAAATGAGAAAATAGAATTTTCTCATTTCGCTTGTCACATTATGCATATTTGATGGTCCAGTTCAGTTTATGTTATATTGCTGTCGTGCTTCGTGTTTATTCTCTGGAGAATGAAAAATGATGTTATTTTGCTAGATGAAGCTTATAAAAAAAATTACAAAATCAAGTAAGAAATAGTTACTTAAAAATACTATCAAAAAATTTGTTGGGATAATTTCTAGTAGGAAAATTATAATTAAACTAAATCAAAGATGAAAATTTTAAACTTAAATACATTATGTTTGCGCATTTTTATTATTTTATTAAAAATTTAACATAAACAATAAACATAAATATGTACAGAAAATATCAAGATTTTATTTTTTAAATATAGACAAAGCAAGTACACTTTAACTTTGATAAAATGCTCTAATTGCATCTTTATGATAGCTCCTTTGTAGTCAAAACAACTGTCATGCAAGTATGTAGAATATATGATAAGTGAAAATTAAACGGTATAGTTTTAATAAATTGTCAGATCAATATCTTCAATATTGCGTGATACATATTGCTATTGCTTAGCTATAGGCAATACAATCGCATAAGTTTCCAGTATAACATTATTTTATAGAATATAATTAACAAACAAACTTTTTTTTTCATATATTATTATAGTTTTGAATAAAACTTGCAGTGAAATAAAATTTCTCTAATAAGTTAAGTGAGAATTTGTGATATAAATAATAATGAATTACAATGAATTAAAAAAATATATTTATATATATATTCTTAATTTATATTTTTCACTTCTATGATCGGATCTATACTGAAATAAGCTATGCTTGCCCCTTCGCTGCAACAAAAAAAATGAACACAAAGTTAGTAGTAGCAGAAAATTTTAAAGTTGTCAAACTCGTTACATTTTATTTCCATGGGCTTTGCCACTCTCAAATTTAATGCGTTCTGTATTCAAATATTATTTCTTTAATTTATTTATAAGTATATATGGCGAACCATGTCAATCTTACATAAGGTAATTTAAATTCATCAGAAATTTATTGATTATTCAAGACTATTCAAAAATATTCAGAAACATTACCGAATGTTCAAAAGTATTCCGAAATATTCAGGATATTCTAAATATTTAATTTTTTGAAAAAACGAAATATTAAAAATAATTCAGAAATTTTTTGAAAATTCCAATATTATTCATATCAAAGTGTTTTATGTATTCAGATAGTGATAAAACCTTCACATATTTCTTATTTTATACTTTAATAATAATAATTTTTTATTTTAAATGACCACTAATTTAATTGGATTTATCCTTATAAATAATATTTGCATACAAAATACACAATAAAAAGTGTTACCAAGACCTTCGTTGCTTCGCACGACCAGTCAACACCGCAATATAAGAATTATTTGTTTATGTAATGTAAACATTATCGACAATATTGTTCTATGAAATAGCGCAATTTGATTGAATTTTTTAAAAATAAATTATTCTTTAAATGGCTTTGGAATAAGCATTTTGATTCAAATTTTATCTGACTATATAATTGAACTAATGCGATCCAACAATTGAAAAAAGCATTGCCCACTACTTTCGTTATGCGAAGTGTATTTTGATGGTCATTTGGTAAAATGTCCTGAAACCATGATTGATGTTATTCTAGAAAAATTAAACAGTTTATATCCGCATTCACAAAGGAATGGGAGGTGCGTATGTAGGTATATGCTTAATTTGTTTAGATTTAACATTTACTTTGATTAGAATAAGACATATCAACTGAAGCCTGTAACAAACAAAAATTCACATCTTCACCATTTTTTTTCCATGGATGGTTAAAAAAAACATGACATTTATAAAGGAAAATGCAAAATATGACCAAAATCCTTATATTATTGTACCTTTTAGTGCTAGTATGTTTTTCTTCTTTAATAGATCAAGGAAGACGTTACGAATTTAATCAGTTAAAAGTACCAAACAAACTAACGGTACGATTTTTTTTTTGAAATTAAAAATAACACGTGAAAACACACAGATATGTATTCATACCGCATAATACATTATTATTCAGCACACACAAGGAATATAATTTATAACGTGGTGTGTTTAAGAACTTTATTTATTTATTTATTTAGTTAGTTACTTTGTTGTTTATAATATAAAGATCATATTTGAAAATAGTCTGGATGACCGAAATATCGATAAAATTGTTCTTTAATTTTACATTTCGTTTGAGATACATAAAGGTAAGCTTCATATTTAAAGAAAGGGGTGTGAATACCATTTATAAATATACCAAGTTTATGAACCTCTACAGTTTTCCCATAAACGCTTAGCATCGTATCTATTATATTTAAAGAATGAAACGTGTTCGAGAACTTTAACTGAAAGAACCTGTTCAATTCATAATTGTTTTATTACAATGTTTTTCTTGATTGAAATGAAAGTATTGTATGGGATTGTATTAATTAGAAATAGAGTATAATAGAATAAAAATAGAGAAAACAGAACTTTTTCATCTTCATATACGTTTAGCCTATATAAATCGCTTAATACTAAAATTTATATCCTAAATCTAAATGTTCGTTAGCCTCTCAGAATTTAAAAAAAAAATCACAATTTTATAATTCAGCTCTTCCACCTTTCTGGGCTATAATGCAAATATATATTGAAAAAATCGTGGAAATTTCAAGGTCATCAAAAAAATATTTCTTTTTAATTACCTTTCCAAAACAATATTAAGATCGAAAATTGGTTTAGTAGCTTCCGAACAATTACATGTTTTCTAATACATTGCATACAAATCATGACTTTTTTATATTTTCTTTTTCCGAAGTAAAAAACCAAATTAATTCACTATAGATATTGAAAATATTATAGAAATATCCGGTAATTTTTTTATTAATACATTACAGCTGCCTTGAAACGAATTTTAAAATTTGTTAAATAGTAGTTTAATTGAATTCAAATTTAATTTATATTTTATTTGATTAATTCACTTTAAAATAATAATAATGGTGATGTTTTTACTTCATTTACATGAAGCAGAATCGTCTCTGGTCGAGAACCAAACATCTGTTTTCGAAAAAGTTGAAAATATATAAAATAAAATATGTGGGTGTTTTGTACACCATCGGCAATACTTCAACGTGTAATATATACATTATACATGATAATTCAATTTAAATAGAAATTCTTTTAATTGACCACCAAACAGATTCATTTATGTATTATATTTCACATTTTCGAATAGCATTCAATTTAAAGACTAAATTTCAGTTGATTACAATCAGTCCCAATTGTCAAAATAAAATTTGCTTATCTGATTGAAAAATATTCTAAAGCCTTACCATATATTCTATGATTTTAGAGCTTTATAAGGTATACTTTTACTTGAACTGAGAGTGAAACGATGTATTCACTTGATCATAAAAAATTATAAGTTTCACCTAACCTTGCAGAAAAGTTTTTTTTTTTAACATTTCGATATTTTATAACCAACATTAATCTTTTCCAATACTTACAAAATTCAAATAAAAAAATGTCTCCGATAAATAATATAACAATCATTTTTTTTTCTTTACATTTTGAGTTTTAAGAAAAGTTTTGAATTGAATATTTTATATATAATATATGTATATAGATTAGCGTGGTTCGTTTCCCAAAAGTTTCGATTTTACTAGCTCCAAAAGGATTTTAAGATATGACTGGACCTAAAAAGACTACTTTTATTGTTTTGGTCCGAATTTATTAAGATCTAACCACCGCGCAAATCCAGTTGAACTTGTGATTTTGAGCACATATTTGCGTTTTTTCATCTTCTAAATTCTATAGCTTTTGAAAGGATTTATGACACTTCAAAATATTTTTATTATTATTTTAAAACTTTGTTGTTAATCCGGTCAAGTTTTTAAATCTTGAGATATGCGGGTTCAAAGTCGAAAACATGTCGAAAATAAATGATTTCTTCAAAAATTTATCTTTTCTACATCTTTTAAGCCCCATAATTTTTGAATGAGTTTACAAAACTTCAATATTTTTTCTGTTATTCTCTAGATTAAATTGTAAAACTTTTTCTATACAATCCGCTCAAGTTTTTAGATCTTAAGATATTTGGGACTAAATTCGAAAAAAATGTCATAAATCAATGATTTTTTAAATCTTTTTTTTTATCTAATCAAGTTTAAAAAAATATCTTTCAACTTATATTTAACGTTTGTTTATTTATTTAGATATTAAATGAATTTAAAAAAAACATAATAATAACATATGAATATATTGTTTTTATGATCTTATTTTATTAAATAATTTTTAGAGAAAGAAGCACTTGTAAATTAATTACTCAAGCAATAATAGTTAACAAAAACACTGTACAGCAATAAAAATATTTTCATATGTTAATAATTTTTTTTTTAAATATATTTAAAAACGTTAATTATAAACTGAAAAAGTTTTTTTTTTAAATTTGGTGAGATAAAAAGAAAATTAGAAAAAATCATTGAAGTATTAAAGTTTCGTAAATCGATTCAAAAGTTATAGGGCTTTAGAAGTTGAAAAAACACAAACACTCAAAACCACATGTTCAACTGGATTTGCGCGGTGGTTAGATTTTAATAAATTCGGACCAAAACAATAAAAATAGTCTTTTTGCGTCCAGTCATATCTGAATATTCTTTTGGAGCTAGCAAAATCGAAACTTTTGAAACCCCCATACAAAAAACGAACCACCCTAATTTTTGAGGAAAATAGTTCTGACAATAATATCAATAAAATTAATTCATATTTGTTTCAAATTTGGCAATCAGTTTAAAATCAATGAAATTATCTGATTGAAGCAAATGCTATTTAAGTATAAATTTGTTAATTAGAAATTAAAAAGAATTTCATGTATTTCAAAGAAAAGAGAATGAATATATGATAAAAAGTTTTAAATTTTTTAATTTTTGCTTACTTATTTGTATACATAATTTTAAGAAATTAAATGTTTAGCATTCAATCAGTCTCAAAATAGGATTTATCCGATTAGCTAAACAAGAATTGATTGGAAGTGTCAAAAGTGGTGAAACATGAGCAACGGTGGCGCCTCTAGATTTTCACGCGTAATTACGAGACAAGATTATAATTTTAGTGTCCATACCCATTGCTGGACAATCACATTTTTTATCTCTTATCTTAATATCGTGTATTCCTAGAGCTAAATGTATTACGTGTATTATTGTTATGCATTATGTATTATATATTATATTATTTTTTATGTATTACAGTTTATTTTCATGTATTACTGTGTTCAAGTGTGTATTACAATTTATTACGTCTGTATTACTTGTATTATCTTAAATTTTTATGTATTACTTACATATCATTTTATATTGCATTACTAAATTTTGATATTTATAGACTTATAATCAGAGTCCTACACGGGCAGCCCAAATCCGATGCCGACGAAAACCCGCCGGGTATCGGGCTTGATAAAAAAAAATCGGGTCGGGTCGGGCGTTCTGATTTAATTTATAACTTTTTTTTTAGAAAATTATACAATTATACATAGAACAGCTCTAAAACCAGTAGTAGTTTTTTTCAAATCAATTAGTGAAAAAGATATTTTCACTCATGGTCAAACGGGATTCCTAGGTATATTTTGGTACTTTCATACCATAACTAATACCACCTAGGGTATAAAGTATTTTATACCCTAATCAGGTATAATTATAGTATGAATATTGAAATTAGCAGTATGAATATTAATAAATATACCTAGGAATTCATTGTATGGTATGAATTTCCTACCATATATAGTATGAAATTTTCTAAATTCAAATTTTCAAAATTCATACCACCTAGGTATATTTATTAATTATATCTTAGTAGGGTATAAAATATTTTATACCCTAGGTGGTATTAATTATGGTATGAAAGTACCAAAATATACCTATAGGAATCCTGTTTGAGGTATAAATTTCATACCATGACTGAAAATATCTTTTTCACAAGGGTCATCTTGTAATGGATTTTAAAAATCCAATAAATGGATATAAATTAAATTTTAAAATTGTACCTATTCAATTAAAAAAAAATTAGATACCGTGCCCGGTGATAAGCGGGTCGGGTGTAGCAAGACTTTTTATTTTTTTTTAACGGGCGGGCTTCAGGCTCAAATTTTCGACCCGTGCGCGTGCAGGGCTCTGCTTATAATACACGATAAAACTTGGAAATACCTGGTAATACATGATAATAAATTAGAATTAGAAATCATCAAAGATTTTAATAAATGAATCAGTCATGTATTATTTAATACTCATATTCCATGTGTACTCCTATCTCCTAATGTAATACTTGTATTATAAGATAATTTCATGTATTACTTGCATACTACGTGTATTACTGTGTATTACAATAAGCTTAGTATTTCTAGGTCCTCGAAAAAGTCGTATTACTAACCCCTCGCTCTTACCCGTCGCTTAAATTCGAAAAACTAACATAGAGTAAGATTTTCTAAAAAAAAAGCGATATGTTATTTTGCTAAGATTGTCACCTCTATAACATTGACGTGTATAAATATAATATATGTTTAAAAATAAATCTGACAAATTATTTGTATAATATAATAGATACAACCCGTTTATCGCCTGTCCAATCTATGATGTTAAAAAGAAGTTTGCATGTAACATATAATATAAAGATAAACATATTTAACCGATCTTCTGTATTTATACATTTATATTTGACTTTATTTCGTCATTACTTAATTTCATGGATATTAACAACATATAGCTTTAATATATGGCAAATGTACAGAGAACACCTAAAATGAATAATACAACGAAAGTTTTGTGCATAATTGAAGTTCCAAAAATTTTGTGTGTATGATGATAATGAGATGAAAATTTAATTGGGTTAAAGTTTGCTTTGTTTTCTACTTGTGTAGCTAAGTATATAATAACGGTTATATACTTTTCTTCTATAATCTATCTATGGGGAAAACATGCTTCGTGTTTGTTTAGACCAAAGTAAATAATTATTATGAACAATAAAGTTTATTAATATTTTAGTCATAGATGAGTGCTGTTAATGATGTTTTGTTAAAACATTATCGCAATAGTTGTTTAGAGGGTTTAACCTACAAGCATACCATGTCATATATAATTAAAAAAAAAATTACCTTTTAAAATATTATTAGATTATTACATAGAAAATGCTGACCATTATTTTCGAAACTTAATTTTTTTAAAAAAATAGAAAATTTAAGTATGCAATTAGTAACATATATTACAGTTATAAGCCAAAAGAAAACAAGCATTCCAATGGACACGGCCTCATTTTTGATGAGAATAGTACCAAAAGACGCGGAATAAACAAAAACAAAAAAAAAAGAAGAAAAAACACGTGGTCAAAAAAATTGTTCATTCCGCTTTTTCCTCGGAATCAATGGTCGGCTTTTAGTCATTAACCTAGCAATAGACGCAGAATCTTGTGCTTGGAAAAACACATATGTTTTGGTTAATGTAAGTTCATTCAATCGTGAGAGAAATATCACTAAAAACGATTTAGTTTAAAACCAAAATATATGTATTTTGAAGAGAAAAATATTCCTCACGACTTCAAAATGCTGAGTCTTTTGGTATATTAACCACCAATAGCCCACCACTAAATCCTGAGATCCATAAAATCAAGATATTAATGGCACACGACTTCATTTTGTAAGAAAAAAAGGAATATTTACCCATATTTTCAAAAGTGCACAAAAAAAAAATTACGAAACCAATATTTACTTTATTACTTTATTTTTGGAAAAATGTTCATGGTTTCCTCATTAAATTTATTGCACAAAGTCATATCCATAATAGCAACAATCAATGTAATTAACCTAAAGAGTCAGCAAACATGTATTTAGAAATTGCATGTAGACTAACTACAATTCTAATAACCTTTGTACATTTAATTGATTGATTAAATAATTATTAATGACCCAGTTATTCACATCTGAACTGAATAATGATTCGTTTACATTTTTTGTTATTTGCAAGTTTTTTCTTTCATTTTTTTTTAAATTTATCGCAGTTATTTATCATCTTAGTAAATTTATAAAAATAAACGCATAATGTTCGCAGCAAAAATATTATATAAATATCACAAAAATATGAACGGTTTTATTTCATAATAAATGCAAATAATTACAATCAAACATTTTTGCTAAATTTCATTCTGTGAATTGAAAATGTGAATATTCAACATTAAAAAATCTATACATTCTGTGTTTTACTGATTTAATATTATGATTATTTAATGTACCTTTATTTTAATCTAATGCTATTGTGAATCATCACATTCTTCATCAACACTTTAAATTGTAGTGTTTACTTTTGATTGCATCTTTCATTTGGCTGCAAATTTTACTTTAAATATAAATATTTATAGCAATAATACTAATAGCAATAAGATAATTTTATTGCTGATAATTTAAGATCGTAACTATTATTTTAGAAAATACTGGGGAATAATATAATAAGATTAATAACGCATAAGAATAAGAAATAGTGGATTAAAAGAAACAAACTCAAAAGAAATATAAGTAGGTATATAAGGTAGCTACATACCTATCGTCATCCTGTCAACTTTTTTTTACTTATTATTTCTCACATACATTCAATTTTTAATATACCGATTCTACAACTCGCGCTTTTCTAATTTTCGTTGAAAAAAGTCTGATTCCGTAAGAAGTTTTCGTTCAATTTTTTGTCGAAAATAGTTCATTTTTACGGAAAACTTCCCATTCGCAAAATATTGTATGAGTGAGCTCTCGAAATGTATTTTATATGAAAATAATCATTCAAATATATTGTTTATGCGCGAGGAAAATAGTAAATGTCTAATATGAAATATGACCTTATAATGTACTAGATTATTAATATGATTTACGAATTAGTAAAATTAGTAATAAGTATATCACAAGTATACTAGAAACATACATATTTTACTCATATATAATGAGATATGTTTACACAAAACATATCAGGCATATCAGAAAAATTAATCAGTACATATATCTAAAAACCATATCAGACAAATATCTCAAAGTCCAAAAACATATTAAAAGCATATCTCGTTTTATGGTTTTCGACTAGGGTACATGCATAATAATGTAAAATTAACTGAATAGCAACTGTCCCACGGCTGCGAATAAAAAGTAAACCCACTTTTTCTTCTATATAGAAAAAAAAAATGGTGCAGCAGTCTTAGTTATTTTAATGTCGCAATAAATTATTTTTGTGTTTTTTATTTTATTAAAGTCCTCAGACTTTAAAATACATAACAATTAAGGATTAACTGTTGCTTATTTCGAATCACTCAAAAGCCGAAAAAATGATTAAAATGTTCAAATAATATCAATGTTTCACTTAATGTATATTTATTGTATGTATATTATAACGTGCAGTATTTAGCAATTCATTTAATTTGAGTTCATGCCAAATTTTTAATTATAGTTTTATTTTTTCGATACTGTAATTATAATAATATAACGAGCCTCCTACGATTTACCACATTTGCTCCAAATGTTTCCATTTTTGAATTAAATTCAATTTTTTTTTATGAATAAGACATTTTCAGTCATTGAACTTATAACGAAATTAACAAAAACATTTGACGAATTTATTTATTAATTTTTTTTTTTGAAAAAAATAAAACACCGCATTTAAATTCGATTTTTATTTTTGACATTCATAAAAATTTAAATTTGTATATTATTTTAATCTCATATTTTTCATAAAAGACCTTTGAATTTCTAATTTTTATTTTATTTTCTACAACAATTATAAAATTAAGAATCAATTAATACTGCAGTGGGATTCCATAAGAATATAGATATCGACATAGGCATAGACATAGACATTGACATTGGTAAATTGTCGATG
>JAABKK020036627.1:0-14127 GCA_011634745.2 Catotricha subobsoleta
AGAACTATTTCATAATTTAAATTTAGTTTTTGAATACAAAACGAAATCTTAATATAAAAAAAAATCAAAAAAATCATATTGTTTTGATTTAAATCAAATTTAAGAAAAAAATCAATTGATTTAAATCATTCATTCCCTGGAAATATGAAACAATTAAAGTATACTCTAACTTCTTCTGTCAAGATCCTGATCCTTCTGGTCTATCTATCTTTTGTCTAAGATTTGGACATAAAACAACGAAACTGTCAAATCGTCGGCTGAGAGTTGTTTTGTCGCAGATCCATTTTTCTTTGAAACGACATATACATAAGGTCTATTTTCCTTTCAAAGAAAAATTGATGTGCAACAAAACAACTCTCAGCCGACGAAATATTAATTTTGTTGACAATTATTATAAATGGCTTTTTAAGTGGCTCAGCTTTAGACTCTAGCCAAAAAAATCCACTTTTTGAATTGGCACCGGCAACGTGTTTTATGAACGACTTACAAAAACAACTTATTTTTTAGCAATTATATTAACTGAAAAATAACGAATTGAGAAATTTTGAAAAAAAACCAAGTATTGGTTTGGCAGCTTTTTTTTTGTTTTTAAGTTAAAAACTGTTCTAAATCATACATTACATCATTTATTTATTTATTTTTATTTCTATGGTAAATTTTATTCCAGATTATTAATATCATTATACATAACTATGTCAATATAGCAATTACGTCTTTAATAAGCATCAGTGATTTAAATAAAGATTTTTTGTATGTTAATATTTACCCGGCCATGTTCACTTTTCAATAAACAATATTTTCATATATATGTATTTATATAAATACCTGGTGTATCGGGTTTACATATATTTTATTGTTCGAAATCATTTAAAATCAAAATATTGATATTGTAGGTTTGGTGCTAGGCCAAAGAAAATAAAAAAAAAAGGTATTGCTGCGGTGTAGATATATACCTACTCTTAATATACTTAAATAATATTTTATTTATTGAATTATTATAAACAAATACGTTTCTACATACGATTAAGTACATACACCATACCGTATATGATATTATACATATGTTCTATACACATTACAAATGCATTCATAATATTATATTGTTTGTATCCATTAAAATCATAAGCAAATAATATATTGTGATTAATTATATGGCATGTACCTCGTTTATTTAATAAAATAAAACAGTCTGTACAAAATAAAAATCATTTAATTTTTTTTTGTGATGATGTATTATTATTATTGTTAGCAAAACATTCTAAAAGATTTTTTTTTAACGGAACGTAAATATGAATATTGAACATTTACTTATTCAAATTATTCTGTAGAAGCACCAAAGCCATTTTTCTACCAAAATTGGAATGTGGTTGATTTATAAGAGTATAAAAGATTTTCGTTTTGTAATTTTGTTTTTCACAAAAAATTAAAAATTTCAGAGAAATTGGAATATTAATTAGTTGATATAATTTAAAAGAAAATAAATGAAACACAGAAACGAAACTAAAATATAAAACACACCTTTTCTTGGGCATTTAATTAAGTAAAATCAATTCAGCATATTAAAAATAATAACTAAATATTTTTAATAATACACAAAATAAAACAAAAAAATCATATAAGTTGCATAAAAATAGATTTTTTTATATTGCTTTTTTCGTTAACATCACTGAAATTTCAAAACACTGAATTCCGACTTTCAAATCCTGTGACATACTTTGGGGTAATCCAATACAAAAAATCTTAAAATTGGCATACATATATGAAGCAGCTCAAAACAAGGCGACTTAATACACCAGAAGCTATTCTCCATTACTGATTATTGGCAAAGAAGAAAAACATCAAATATATGGTAAACATATTGTAAACCAGTTTGGTAGTAATCAGAAGCTACTCATCTCAACCTTAATATTAAAAGACAACGAAATGTGAATAGATAAAAACTATGATTTACATACGAGAAATCGGAAATGAATAAACCTGCATCTCATTGTCAATGTGTGGCTTAAGATCTTTGATTCATTAACACCATTTAACTCATTCCATCCCCGGACGGTTAGATAGATACAAATCTAGCCGATCCTTATTTATATTTATATTTTAGTGAATAGTTTTAGTTCTTAAGTTGTTTATTTTATATTGTAAATAAAGTATGTATATTATCAACTGTTGATTAAATCTCACAAAAAATATCTATAGTTATATAAATATGTAGCAAAAAAAAAACTTTACTGAATAAAACATTTAACTATACGGTTCAACAGAATATTTGCATTTTTTCTCTTTTTTTTTAATTTTTGTAGAGCGGAATATCATATTTAAATTGTATTCAAATATCTGTCACGACAGAAAAAAAGACTTATTAAACAATAAGATAAATAATAGATTTTGACTTCCTTATTATTTTTAAATTATAATCACATAATACGCTATTCTATTCGTTTAAAACTCTGTAGCTTCATAATTTTAAAACAACTTTAAAATTTCAATACTTTCTTGCTCGTAACGTTGCTCTCTCTATACGTGTTCCATAAGTACATTTTCTATTCTTTCAGTTTCTTTTTTTTTTTGTATTTGTGGGGATGCGGGTTAAATATTTTTTGTATGGTAATTATTTAATATTTACTCAAGAGATTTAAGATTTAAGATGAGAACAATAGATATTTAAAACTAAATGAAAAATTATGCAAAAATTTCTACAAAATATTTTTTTTTTACATTATTGTTCTTTTATATTAAATTAGATTCTATACAAAAATGTTTATTTTTCAAAAATGAATTTGACAAGAATATTTCATTTCCTCTATGAATGAATCAAAGGGCATTTTATTTTCAAGAAAAAAAAAAGAAAATGAAAGTAAAGTGAATGGACATTTAGCTGAAAACGAAGAATAAAATATCAAAAATAAAATAAATTTGAAGCGTATAGAAAACATTGATTGAAAAAAGTGGGAGCAGTTTAGCTCGAGGACAATATAATTCTTACTTTAAAAACAAATTTGTAATTTGAGTCCGGTTTTTTTTTTCGCAGACTTTAGGTCTTTAAGTTAGATGGACTGAATGTTAGATTTTAAATAGTTTTAAGGGTGCTTTTTAATGGCGTTGAAAGTATTAATTCATCATTTTCGATTTCTCTGCTATCTGTTACTGTGCACAATACATTAAATTTGATTTGCTCTTGAATATAATTCTATTCTTAGTTTATTTGAAATTTTATTAGTTTCAGTTTTGAATATTTTTCGGTATTTATGTAAATTTTGATTAAGGTTCCTATTTAACACAATTTTTTGAACCTTTAGATCATTACCGAAAACGAAAAAAAGTCATAAAATTATTATATGTCATATAATATAATATAAATTAAATGCATTACGTTTTTCAAGAAAATAAATTTCTACAGCATGCGCAATAGAATCCGTTATTACGGTATTTGCAAACTTAGCAAAAAAAAATCGTTTATTCCTTATTTATATTTTAATAATATCTTAAAAGAATGTGCGATAAATATCAACACGACATGATTATAAATAAAAACCGCATTAAAAAAAAAGAAGGATTAAAAAACAAAAACTTCATTCTGGACTATATATACAAATGATTTTTTTTTTCTATTCAAAATTGGATAACTAAAATTTGATAACCTACGATTAAGTAAATTGTGCACAGTAAGTGCAGTTCAAGTAGGTTTTATAATTTATAAAAATGGCGACGAAATGAATTATATACAAATATATTTATTTATTTAACCTATAGTCATAATAAAAGAAAAATATATATATATTATATTTATTATAAATGGCCCTGCTGTTATAGATTTACGCAAATTCAAAAGGTTAAAACTTAAAATCATGTATTATATCAACTACTCTAATATTATTGGTGGTATGATTTTTTTTTATGTATATAGAGTGAACCAGAACATACTAATAAATGGCGTTACCAGATGTTTAAGGATCCTTGAAAAATGTTCAATAGGTACCAAAACGCCAGTTGCAATGTTCATACGTACTCTATCTGTATTATATAAAATTATAATATAATATGTATTTACACCACTGTACGCTTTTTATTATTTATTATTATAAAAATTTATGAGAAAAAAAAAATCGTGATATTTATATATAATAGTGTCATGTTTATTCTTTTTTTTTCCTCATTTCTTGGTGATAATGAAACGAAAGGCTATTTTTAAAGATCGAAGTAGTTACTGTTAATAGAATAGAAATATGTATTATAAAAAAGTATGTAATTAATTTAAAAGAAAATATTTTTTTCAATTTCTATCAATTCGTAAATTCTTTGATTATTTTAAACCTTATTTGAATCATGAAAAGGGGTTTTCAAAATATTTGTCAATGTATTTAAGGAAACTATAATAATAAATAATAACAATAAAAAAAAATGAAGATTTTAAATTAATTCTTCCTCTTAAATTTTTAAACATATGTAGAGATGTACAAAAATGATAATGTAGTGCTATAGAAATAGCACTGAAGCGACATTCATATATATATTATATGATTTGTCAAATTTGTAGATAAAACATGTTTATTATTGTTGTTATTTTATTGTACTTGACAATGATAATAATGTTATATTTTGTCAGACTATTTCCGATCTGCGACGATAACTCGTTTAGAGTGTTTAGTGGCCATTGAGATTGATGAAAAGCACTTGGTGACACACGACTAATGCTTAAGTGCTAAAATATTTTGGTTTTAGTTCATCACAAAAATAAATCAAATTATTTATTGCTATTTATATTTGAATAATAATAATCAAATTGATAAAGTTTAAATATATTAATTTTAAATGAAAGCGAAATACTTTCATTTTCAATCAAAAATGCTGCTAGTTATAGATTGGTGAATAAATTCATTTTTACGAGTATTAAATTCATAAAGAAATAAAAATAATAATCCCTAGCTTTATTTTATATTCTAATTATTTTAATTGGTCGAAGACCATCACAAATCAAATTCAAAACCTTTTTCAACAGAATTTAATTGTGCGTCCCTACACAATATGCTGAGATAGACCATAAAGAACGTGGAATTTGACTTTAGGTCGCCCAAAACTCTAGCAGGAGGTGTCATAGAGCTTTGCTAACATCACACTGTTTGATTAGAATGACCCCGATTTATCTCAGTTTTATGTGTAACACATTTCTGTACGACTACTAAAAGTAAACGAATTAATTAAAATTGCGAGCACAAAATGTATTAATTTTCATTATGGGCCGGGCTACCCGTTGTCGATCTCTGCCTTATATTAAGTAAATAATATATATATATATATTATATGCAATTACTTTAAATATTGTTCATACAATATACGCGCGAATCGATCGCTAAATAGTAACTAGCTGAGTACCTACTCACAAATAGCAAGTAATTTTTTTAAAATATTTTTCAAGAAAATAACTATTATTGCGTGCTACAAAAATACACTTTATGTTTATTACCTGTGTGGGTGTAAGATGAATTACACTTGCTAAGTGCTCTCGTTCTGGCGCTGAAAGGTACTTTTGTTGCTTAAATCGTCTTTCTAATTCATACACCTGAAAAGTAAATAATATTATAAAATTAATTAAGTTAAAAGATTAATAATATTTCATTTTGAATATCTAATGTAACTGATTCTGATTCAATGTTTATTTAAACACAGAACTCTTTTATTATCTTTATAAGTATGTATTAAAATTAATGTTGATTTTTAATTTCAAAATGTAAACATTTATAAGAATGTTACCAAAAGCCGTAGATATTTTTTCTCTTGTAAATATGCATGTTTTAGTTTTGATTTCAGGTGGTTTTTTTTTCGAGCGACCCAATTTAGTGAAACGTGAAAAAAAAATGAGGATTGATCAGAGTAAACGAAAAAGTGTACCAATTCATTGGCAGCTTATTTATTAAATTTTTTAAATTCTTTCAAAAATGAACAAAAAAAAGTCTGAATTTTATTGATTTTGAATGATATTTTTTACGGCGACGATCGTATCGACTAACTTATTATAACTTTAACATTTGATAGTACAGCTATCAATTTCGTATCTATTATATTTCTCGTTCTCGTTCGTTCGTTTTATTTCACATATTTATAATTACATTTTCAGTTAATGCTCTAAATATATTACAGAGATAATGATGAAGTTAATGATTATCAATTCGTATTGACCAATCACAACGTAGTTATCTATATTATAAACTACGCGGGTGGTCATTAACTCTGTACAGAGTCATAAGTATAAGAACTACAGGTATGTTAGTATAAGTTAGCATCCCAGACTACGTATTTCTATTTTATTTAAATTTTATTTTTTTATTTTTTTGAATTACTAAAATCGCCATCAAGTTTTTAATGATAAGGAAAAACCGTTGAAATTTTATTTAACTGTAACCAATATTTAAATTATATCTTCTTCTATAATAACAAAGCAACAATGAATCTTTTCAGTAGTGTGCTGTGTGAATATAACCCAATTTATTTCGGATCTCATTTTTTAATATAGTTGAAGGTCTAAGATAAATAAATAGCGTTTTGGATAAGAAAAAATTTAAAGAATTAAAATGAAAATCCAACTGTTTTATATTTTCCGTGGTTTGTATAATTAATAATTAAAGTTAAACTGAGTAAAAGTTGAAGCATCTGCAGTCACCTTTTTTTTTTTTTTTAGTAAATAATGAAAATGTACTAAGGAATTGAATTAGTTACACACAACAAAAGTCTACTGAATGGAATAAATTGTAAACTTAATACATACAAATAAATGTTAATTGAATTTGGAAAATTATTAAATTGAACAAATTTAAGAATATAAAAACCAAAAACGGCAAACTTCAATTAAATTAATTGGTAAATTTACATATATTTTTATTTGTCTAATTTATTATATTGCCTCTTTAGCTCTTTTATACCCGTCAATACCTGTAAGTTTAGTTCATATAAATATAATATATATAATTATGCGTGCATTCATTTACAGTATAAACTGAATAACAAAAACAGAAGCTGTGTAGGCAGTAGAATTGAGTTTTTGTGTATATAAATACCGTGTCCCAATGTTTATCAACAAACAATACAGAAGTACACAAATATACAATTATATACATTATAGACATATATATATATATACTGATACTGAAGCCATTAAGACCTTTTGGATTAACGAACGTCGCGAAGTGATGTAAATATTTACATTCATTTTGAAACATTTTAGGGTTTGCTATTCATTTATAATATTCAACCATCAATATCAGCATGTTGCTGTTTAGTATGACTATTGGTATAAAAGCAGAGCAATATAATATATATATAATGGTACATGATATAATACGCAAAATCTTTATATGTATTTTCTACAATTTCTACAATTTCTTCAATTTTTTATGTATAAGCAAAAAACAAAAAAATGTTTGAAAAAAAAAATAATCAAAAGTTGAAAAATATTGATCTTAATTCCTCAAATGATTTTCCGTTTTATTTACATATAAATATTTTTATGTGGATTTCTTACTATACAATTTTTCTATCTTGTTATTATATATTTGTATGTACAAACAATTTTTTAGGGATTTCATTTTTTTTTTGATTATATATTTATTCTTTATTTATTCCTGTGACATCACACTGCACGTTCAATATTATACATATTACATAGGTAGGATTTTTTTTTTATAACTATATCGGGTATGCCAGTACGATGAACAAATATAATATATACATATATACATATATATATATATATGAAAAGGTAATATTTAAAATGAAATTTTCTCATTTCTATAAAGGTTCTATATGCTCCTGGTAACTAAGATACGAAACCCTAGTTGTTGTATTAATTTATATTTGACGATGTTTATTATTATATACCTTCCACTAACTATAGAGCCTACCGTATAAATACATACAGTTAGAATGGATGATGGAAGGCACAAGGTATAATATTGTTTGGGTAAAGGTACCTATATACGAAAGCTGGATGGATAAAAACGTATAAATATATATAAAAAAAAATATAGGTTCCGTCAATAGAATGCTATATATATTATTGTATAAATAAATATACCAACCAACAACGATAACATAAAGAACTTCTGATTCTGATATAGCTAGCTATAGATATATAATATAGATGACGATGCCGTTTTATATTATACAAAAATAGAGAATTTATGGTAGTCCAAAAAGTAGGGAATGTCTATTTACAAAGCACTTAAAATGCCAAGTTTCTAACTAATACAAATACCAGCACGAATACTAACAAAAAAAAAGGGATACATGAGATTATGAAAGTATTGTAAGATATAGATATTATATCATCTATTCTGGAATAGATCTTGATATAAACTAATGTTGTGTGAAAGAAATGACGTGAAAACGATGATAAATTTAACTTCTAGTACATATTGTCTAGTTTTTTTCGTACATTTTTTGCACAACTTTTCTCAAAATGTAAAATTAATCACTAATTTATGTTGTCCAATGCCGACGGTCTGTTGGTTTTACAAAACATATAAAAAGGAAAACTCGTTAACTATATTTAAGCTTATAAAATATTTTTCAGATAGTAAAACAAAAAAACAAAAAAATACAGAAACAGAAACAGAAACATTTCATAAAGTGGAATAATATTTATCATTTTTCTTTTAACAAACATCCAAACACAATGTGTAAAAGTTTGGCTTTGGATATGAAAATTGCTTCAGAATTTTGTTCATCTTGAAATTGATAACGCGGAAATAAGAGTCAAAAAGATCTGTTCTATCTTATTTTTGCAGTGTTTCTATTTTCATTCTTTATACAATAGTTAAAAAATAAGAGAGAGAGAGAGAGGCTACTTTTTATTTATTACAACACTAATGTTAAATAAAAAAAAATACAATAAGAAGTATATTGAATTAATAAATAAAACAGACGGACGGGAAGAATGTATTAAGTTACTTAATTTAAAGAATTATTCGTTACAATAAATTGTTATATTTAGAATTTAGATGTATTGTTGCTTTCTTTCTTAATAAAAAAAAAAAAAAAAATGGTTGTTCATTTTCTATTAATACAAACATAATAATATTTATCATAGAAATATCTTAAGTCTAATTTTATTATTGCAAATAAAAAAAGGTCAGAAAGTAAAAAAAATATTCAGAAGAATCCGTGTAATTTTAAAGTGGAAAATTTGGAATAAAATCTATTTTAAATCCATTCATAAACATGATTCCCTTTTCTTATCATACGTTAGAATCAATTTTTTTAAACTAATATACATCATGTAATTGAATTCAAAGATTATGTCGTCATATCGTGAGAATAATGCAATACTATTGTAACAATAATCATCATATTTAAGTTAAATTCAGTTTTACTGTCTAATAAACGTATCTGCTACCAGATGATAAATATTAATTTCTCTTATACAGCTTTCAATTGGTCAGTTAGTAAAAAAAAAAAAGATGTCCAACATAATAAAATACAATAAATATTACTTAGCATATTAACAATTCTCTTGTTTTATTATAACAGACTACTAAAGACTCTAAAAAATAACTAACATACATACTTATTTTCCAATTAAAGTAATACATAACATTATTATAAACTATAAATAAGTTGATGTCGTTTGTAAATACAAAATTTTCAGACATACATATTAACTTAAACTATATTGCGTAAATGCGTTTAATAATGGGTCACTAACCTGAGCTTGTGTAAACAAAACTCGTCGTTTTCGTCTTTGCGCTAAAGGAAATTGCATTGGCTTTGAATCTGAAACACTGCAAGCAGCTAGACTTCCCATATTACTCATATGTCCCATTGAACCACCCGCTGAACCTCCCATTAATCTTGATACTGAAATGAAAATTAATATAAAATAATTAATAATTATAAATTTATGAAGAAAATAAAAAATAAAACGTTAAGTTGGCTAAGATGGTAAGTATCCTGTTATATGCTTGAGCTTAAAGTGTATAGAATGGCCGGTATATTTTCTCCTGCTTTCAATTTTTTTTTAAATACTTATGCGTTTTATTTATTTATTTATTTAAGATTATAACGATGAGATACGATTAATATAGGAGTTTAAGTTAGGAAAGACTAAAATTTGGATAGAAATTGATTAGTAATTGATAAATTTGTGCATGTGTAAAGTAATAAAATAATCTTCTTAAATCATTTGTACATCATTTTTTTTACATTCTAATTTAAGGCACTAATAAATAAGTTTTAAAAAATCCCATTCCTCAATTCTAACAGAATATAATACAATAATTGAATTCTTAAATTTCTTGATTTTTCACCTTTTTATTGTAATGCTGAAAGATTATATAATATTTGTGGCTTAAAAAGATTAAATGTAATATAATAGAACAATGTTATTGTGCTCTTATAATTTAAAGGTTTTTTTTTTTTAAGTCGATTTATAAGAACGATAAATAGAGGTCCTCTAGATTTCATTGAATAAATTTATTGCAACAGTTTGAACAATGTTTTAAATATTTTAAATTTTCATGTTTTAGAAGAAGTTAAAAATTAAAAACAAATCAGACTTTTAAAATTTTAAAAGTTTTGTGCACTTGATTGAAAGTAAAAAATAAAACAAAAAAAAAATGTCATTGAATAAAACTTCACCGAGCGTAATAAAAAGACAATATTTTATTACAAAAACTAATTTATATATTTTTTTTTTTTATAAAATTAATCAGTACGTAATTATAATACAATGGATCTTTGTTATAAAACATTTTGATATATGTTCGTTGCAGAGTATATTTACAACAACAACAAGAAAAAAAGAATAAATCTATATATTTTCCTCTGTATAAACGAATAAATTTCCATAATTTTTTTTTTTTTTTTATAAATAAAAATCTTCATAAAGGATATATGGCGAATAGGGAACGCTAACAAAATGCGGGTGACGGTTTTACCATTACAATACGAACCAAACTATAAGAGACTATTAAAATTGCTACGTTGGCACTATTTTCAAGTGCTTAGCAAACGGTGATAAAGCTTAATATATAAAAAAAAAAATGAAAAAATAAAATATTAGAATTTTCTAGAAAATTGCATTAATGTTGTTTGATCTAGAAAGAAAGATATTAGACAATCACTATTTTAAATTCTCTTGTTTCAACAGTTCCATTAATTTTAATTTTATTTCAGTTTAGTATTGTTGGAAATAAAGAAATCTAAATATATGTATGTATATTATTTAATGAATTGTATTGAATAAAATTTCAGGTTTAGGCTTAAGATCAATCTAAAATAAATAAAAATATTTTCCCATTGAACACCTATCGAGATTTATCTCGAGATTTACCGATAATCTCACGTAAGCAAATAATTGAAATATTGTGTACAGGTTACATTGTCATATGGTTGCACACCATATTTTAGTGAAATTAATTTTAATCGATAAGATATTCAATGAAAAGGAGAGAGAGAGATTCATCATATTTAAAAAAGAAGAAAAAAAAAAGAAAAGAAAAAATGTAATAGTAATAATAATAATATTATTATTTTTATCGTATAAACAAGATTAAGCACGTTCGTATATTACTTACGATAACTTACATATCAACCTGAATGTGAGAATGCATAAAGTGTAGGGCATTAAAATCAAAACTATATACACAAATTCAAATAAATAAATAGTAGTAGGTACATAGACAATCATATATGCATTTTTGTATGTACGATTTTTCTTCATCGTCTAAATAAATACTAAAAAAAATATAATAAAAATAATATTCAATCAAATTCTTTTGTAATGCAAACATCACAAAAATTCTTCTATATTATTTTGGACAAACAAAACTTTGTGGTTGAAAGATGTGTCGATTCTTTTTTCTTTTTTTTTGTTCAGTTTTATTTTTGATTGAAAATATATAACCAGTAAATAAGAGTTCCAAAATAAAATCATTATTGATGGAAATAGCAAACAAACGTAATTATACATATATTAAACAATTTTCCATATGAATACACATTGACATATTGTTCTTTCTGAATTATAAATGAACGTAATTGATGCACAAAACAAAATGCTGTAATTGCTACAGTAATTAAGAAAACTTCGGATAAATCAATTATATAGCGTTGTAATCTGGATAGATTTTCTAATTGAAATATAATGAAAAGAAGTTCGTCGGACAGACAAAATTCTTACGTTCATAACATTAAATTTGTCTCTATTAAAAACTCATACAATAAAGAGTATAAAGAGTGGAAAGCATATACAGAAGATATGCGCAGCAGAACCACTTAAAAACATTTCTTTTTTCTTTTTTTAAACTAAACAAATATTTACATAAAATGTCCAGTCGTTTTTATCCTTTGTTCCTCTTGCAGATTGTATATTTTTATTTAAGCACGCATAAAATATATATATATATATATTAAAGAAAATAATAAAATACCTTCTTCTAACTGTCGTTATGTGTGTTCGTATGTTCATTTTTACATCTGTATTACGGCTACCTACTTTTCATAAAAATGGTGTACAAATTTATCCAAACAATATAGAAATGTATATAATACATGTGTACATGTGCTGTATACAATTTAATATAGCTATAGTTTTTTTTTTTTAAAAAAAAAAAACCATTTTACTCCTTTTGTAAGAATAGGTTATTATTATTATGATTATTTTTTTTTTTGTCTTTTTGTTTTTTCAGGTTCTGTGTTTAGTTGCGAATTTTTATTTCTATGGCAATATTATTATTATATATATTGAGTGACATATGTGTGTTGGACCTAACGTTGGAGCCAAGACTAAGAATATAATTCACATATAATCACAAGAGTAATAACATATAAGGATAAGGATGTATTAAGTTCACATTAAGTTTTAACTCTTTCATATTTGATAAAAATATTGAATGAAAACTCCAGATTTATTTATAACTTACACATTATAATATTTTTAATATTTTTCTTATAGTTCAATTACACTATATCACATTATAATGTGTAAATTATAGTTAAATGTGATGTTTTTGTTGAACAAAATTAACATCATTTTACACAATGTATGATTTTATTACGTATTTTTTAAAATTGAAAATTTTCCAGAATGTTAAATCCATCCCAGGGTTGGCGCAATGTTTAAAGCGATTTTATGTAAATGTAAATCTTAAAAAAATTTAGATACACATCGGGAATATTAAAAATGGCTTTCTTGGGATCGGTTTCATATAAGTCGGTTTCAGCACTTTTACATTTTTGGACCAAAATTCCGAGATATTATACATGTTTGTTTGCCCCACGGAAACTTTTTATTTTACATTTTAACTGTCACTGCATGATCTGCTCTATTACATAAATAGACAATAATTTACAGTAATGACCACATTGTATCTGAAATAGTTAGTAATTTTTTTCAATCAAGTTCCCACATGACTACAACAACGTTGGCGAGAATTCATGCTTGCTATTACGTATTAGCAATAAAAAAATACGATATAAGCATCTGAAACTTTGATGTCATTTTCTTACTAAAAACTTAGTAATACCATAATTTACTTTCAAATGGTGTTTGATCTCAAATGATTTATATCATTTTCATATCGTTTTTATTAGTATATTTTCATATATTTTGTATTTATTTTTACCTTTCGACAATATTAATCGCTATTGTAATGTATACACTTTTATAACATTTTCAATTTAGTTTTTGAATATAATTATCGGTTTTTTTTTTGGAGTATTTAGTCGTTTTTTAATAGCATTTAAAGGAAATCGGGACAGCCCTCCCTGACTAAGTGCCGATTTTCAAACATTCTACAGTCCAGAGAAGTATGGAATAAGCCACTATATTAACCAGTGCTTGCGTATGTTACCGTGATTTAACAAATGGTGACTACTAATTGCATTTATCACCAACAATTATTTAAATCTTATGATTTTTAATGTGGTTGTGTTGATTGCAATTTTTTTTTTTAATTCTATTCCTAAATTAGTTATATTTTGTGGTATACAGTAGACTCGCGTTAACGTGAACTTCGATAAGCCGAATTCTCGGTAACATGAACTTTTTAAATTTTACACATTGAATTCGTTAACGTAAACTTTTTAATTTTGATAACATGAACTTTTTTTATTTTGTACAGTACAATACATACTAGC
>JAABKK020036638.1:0-14122 GCA_011634745.2 Catotricha subobsoleta
CCCCCCAAAACTCCTTCAAAGTCAAAAAACGCTTTTCGACGTTTTTCAGACGCTTCTTGGCGCGTTTTAAAAGCGTCAAAAAAAAAATAAATCAGGAGTTACTTTTAAGGACATACGAAAAAAACTAGGGGGCGCAATCAGCTCAATTGCGAACTTTTTAAAATAAGGGCCACTCTAATATATATAAATAATAGACAATACATAATTAAATCATTTTTGTTTACCTTCAGCTAAACAATAACATGTGAATATGGTCGATTATGTGTACTTCGTCTAAAGAATATATTTAGCTACCCTGTCATAAATCATAGCATTAGAAGACATTACACAACAAATTAATAATTTTCTTGAAAAAAAAGTTTTGCTTATTATTCTTTTGTGCTTTTTTATTCACATTCTTTTCACTTTTATAGATTATAACGAAATTTCGTAATAAAAAGAGGGAAAAAGTAAAATGATGAAAAGTTATTTTATGAAGTTCTCTAAATCTAATTAGAAAATTTTAATGTTTAAAAAATCGTCAGGTACTTACCAAACATATATAAAAAATACACTCAGTAGATATTATCATTTTGGCAAACAATTAAATTAACAACCTTGTTCTCTTTTCTATTTAGCTATATATGATTGTTTTTTTTATTCTTTTTTATCATTTTTTAGAACAATATATTATTCAAAAACATTAATATTTTGTAAGATTATATCAAAAGCCAACTTAAAATCTTAAAATGTATAAACTTTTTAATCCATTTCGCTTAATTCTAAATATGGCTGAACTAAACTAATACACTTTATAGTTCTATATTGTGTATGTTGATATATATAATATATATATACACAAAACGTTAATTAGAACAGGGCATGTACATTGTACAAGTACAGTACATGGTTCATCGGTACAATTGGCACAATCTACTCAGGTAGAACATTGTTTCATTTTGATTGTAAAACGTTATAAATGTACATGCCAACATATAAATATTCATAAAGTTTATGGGTTGGCGCAGAAATTAATTGGGTTGAGGTTGAGGATTTCAATGCAATCGCAATTATACACGATAGTATCGCGTCAGAGTTTATGTTATTTTTGTTGTTAATTTTCATTTTTCATTTTCTTTTTTGGTTTAGGTGCAGCGTCTGATTAAAACTGATTAGAAATTACGGAATAACTTACTTATCGATCGATTCGATATTGTGTAATATTGTATTTATATGTATCAAATTCTACATAATTCAAATTTTATTTAATAAAAAAAAAAAAATGAAAAACAAAGGAAATAAATAGCACATTTGAAAGTCAATTTGAAATTAAAATAAATAGAAATTTTTGGAAATAAATTTTACAATATATTTCATTCTCATACAGTGGACCTATGTCTAGACTTAATAAGGTAAAAGATAGAACAAAAGCATATTAATTAGCTAATATATACAATTTATGAATTCTAGAGTATAAATGGACTGAACGAAGTGTGATATTGTGATATATATTTAAATTTATTTTGCAGGTAATAAGTGCGTCAAATGGTAGACATTTAATTATTAATGCTACACACAATTTATATTTCTAAGTTGAATATGTTGGATTTTATTTTGAATTATAAATAACTGTATTTATATGATAATATATAGATTTTTATTACGTATTGATGTATTATGATTTTTATTGAGTGAGATTAATATTATACAGTGTATAATAAGTCTACACTTTTTTTTGTATTTTTTTGAGTTATTGGGCAATTTTATGCCATATTGTATTAGGGTGAATGGGCTATCAGTAAGTGTATTTCATTCTTGCTCAACCCTAAATTAATCTTTATTGTAACTGTTCAATGTGTCCTAAAATAATAATACATAAATAGAAAAAAGGAAAAAAAAGTATGTTACTCTGCGTATGACACTCTTTGAAGAACATTTAACACTAATAGTGCATACAATCTTTGTTTGTACAATGTTCTAAATATTCTAAAATATTTCCAAGATATCATTTTTATTTTGCCATTATAAATTAAATTCACTAAAGGTTTAAAGAGAAAAAAAGAGAAAAAAAAATTGCATAGAAGAAATTTATTTTTTCAGTAAAATAAAGGCTAAGTTGTTGGAAAATCGAATTACTTTTACGCTTCCTTTTATCGTTTTTTTATCAGTCAAAATATTTCTTTATGTATATTTACTTAATACTCGATAGCCATGCTGTACTTGAAAAATAAAATAAAGGCTTCACAAATACAATGAATCTAGTTCTATTTATGAAAAAGTATATATACTTATACATATACATACTGTAATTGCGCAGGGATACATTTCGATTTGAATTTTTATTTAAAATTCTAGCTAATCATATCAACACGGCTAAACGATTCTATTATATTTTAAATGAATGCGCACATTCTTTTATATTATCCACAAATATTAATATTATGTACGCTTGACTCTTTTACAATCATCATAACTCTGCAAAAACTCAAATTCAAGAAACTGCAAATTGACTGTGATCAAACATATAACCAACTATGAATCTACCTCATTTATCATTTTCCGGATGCTTTTTAGAAAACCGGTTGTTGTTGAGTCATATATTTATCGAGAACGTTAATAAAAGAGCGTGTGCAAAATATAAGAGGATTTGGACTTATAGCTTTACTATCAAAAGAATACAAAAAAATAAAATAAAAAATACGAAAAAAAAAAAAAAATAAATAGAAAAAAAATCAACACTATACACAACATATATGCAACATATAACTGAAAATATTGCTATGGTTGTGTACCAGATTTTCAACAACATAAATCCATTTAGCGTCAACAACATTAGACTTTTTTCTTATTTTTTTCTCCATAAATATTTTGATAGATATGTGAAAAAGATTTATTATTTTTTAGTTGACTTAAAAGCTCTGCAAATATTACTCAACACCAGCAATCTATGTACGAAAAATAATTGTTTAATAATAAAAACTTATATTTTCTAAATCTAAAAATATAATAAAATAATTTCCAAATCGCTAACTAACCACAAACATTTATGCGTTTTGATTTTGACTAGAATTGTGTGGATTATATTTATAACTTAAAAGTTATATTTAAATAAAATTTATTTCACATTTATTTATTTATCTTTTTATTTCCTTACAATAGAGAGCTTACAAGCAAAACGTAAGCAAAAGAACATTAAGGTCATCACATGACATAGCATAATCATAATATTACACAATATGATGACATATTATTTATGTTTTTGTAATGTAAATAGCAGATTTGTACTCTTGGGAATGTTTACTTAATACATTCTAAATCAAAATAAATATTCAATATTTGATTTTAAGTTTACTTCTCTTGGTTATACTAGTTAAAAAAAACTAAAAAAATTAAACAAAATAAAACAAAATAATTTTGTTACAAGAAAAACATAACAAAATGTTTTATTATATATATAATAAATACTTATCAAAATTTCAATAAACAGTAATGACAAATGAAACGTATTTGAGATACTTTAAATTTCAATTGAATTTTACTGGGTTACTACGTTTAAAATACTAATATCGATTTACACATAAAGAATGATAAGTATGTATAATTTAACAGCGTGTGGCATCATCGGATATCAAGCTGGTAAAACACATTTTCGTCAATTAATTAAATAATTGAACTGATTATCACATCACAATATTTTTGCATTTATTACAACATTATGTGTATTTCTGTGTAATTATACATATACATGTACTATAGTCGATTTCGATTGCAAATGCAGTTGGTGTGTCGATTAATAATAGTGAGGTAATTGATTAACATGTAAAGCAGGTAGTTCACATAAGAATAAAAAGTTTTAATCTTCAAATTAAATAAAAATTCGTGTGAAAGCGAAATTTTCAATACATCTTCCAGTGCCCTTTGCTATCACATGAATTTTCAATTAAAGTATAAAATTAATATTTTTCATTATTATGTGGACTAGTTAGTGGCTGCTTAATGAACGGTTTTTTTTTCTTTATTAAGAAGTTTATTAAAATATATTTTCTACCAGCAGAGATGGATTACTTGTAATTCAAATGCGTAATTCACTACATTTTGCATTCAATTATTTCAAATACCATTACATTTTTTTAAGAATTTAAATAATTTAATTCATTATATTTAAAATTACTTTTGTTTTCGTGATTTGTTATTATTTCCTATTATATATTTTATTATAGTTATTATACTATTTTTACAGCTTTTTAATACAGATTTTAAAAATATATTTAATAATTGTAATTATTGTAATGCATTAAATTAATTAAATACAATATAATATTTCAATTTCAATTATTTTACTTGATTATAAATAACATACCATGAGTAAATATAATGTAATTTTTAAATTACGCATTAATTTTTTCGTGTAATTTGCTCATCTTTGTCTACCAGTTATAAACATAAAAGAACCAAAAATATCATAATTTTTCAATTGATTGCGGACAATAAAAATTTTAAGGGAGATATTTTTCAATTAATATAATTTAATTGTAATACTTTGGGAAATGAATTAATATTTATTCTTTGCTTTCGTATTACTTTTGACAGCATTAATAGTTAATCATTTTAGTTTTTAAGTTAGCCATCAGTCTGTATTCGGTATGGTTTACTGAAAACTTGACCAAACCAATCGAAAGGTACATGAAAATTAACTGAATGTTTACTGGTTGGCTAAGTGCAATCGCAATCGGCTTATGCATATATAATATATATATATTAAGGTGACAATTATTTTGTCACATCTTTGTATTTTAAACGCTATAAGTTTTTTGGGAGCGGTCATATGCTATTAAAATAGATCTCAATTTTTAGACCGATTGGAAAACGTTTAGAACTCGCGCAACGGGTTCGACGCTTTTCTCTTTTGACTCATCGACAAAAACCATAGGGTAGGGGGGGCAATTTAAAAAAAAAAAATTATGGGGGCAAAAGTCATGATTCGTGGAGAAAGCACAAAAAATTGAGAATC
Organism: Catotricha subobsoleta; assembly: GCA_011634745.2. Lineage (NCBI taxonomy): Eukaryota > Metazoa > Arthropoda > Insecta > Diptera > Cecidomyiidae > Catotricha > Catotricha subobsoleta. The sequence continues at coordinate 4,991 of JAABKK020036638.1, forward strand.
TATTTTTTTTCACGTAAGGGTTCCCCCTATGGTTTTTTCGATGAGTCAAAAGAGGAAAACTTTGAACACGTTGCATCTGTCCGCTCCCAAAAACCTTATAGCATTTAAAATTCAACGACACAACTTTTTTCCCTAAGTTCAAATTGTCACCTTAATATATAACGGTAGTTGCCTTGTGACGCAAGTAACATATAGTTTTTTCTCAAAAAAATGTATGTCTGCGACACACTATATATACAGAAAAGTTTTTTCCATTCATAAATGTGTTTTCTACGTCACTTTACGGCCGCATGCGTCACCTGATCCGGTCGAGAAAAATGAATGATGAATTTTTAATACGAAGCGAACGCGACCACTCCCATGTCTCTAGGTGCTCCCAGTCCTAAGATCTAAGGACCCTTTTATAATGCAAATTTGTCCGACCATACCCGTCTGACCATCTGTTACCATATATAACAAAATTTGTTACAATATATTAATTAATAATATTACCATTTTGCGTATAAATGCATATTTTCCGAGCTAGAGACCGGAGAAAAATTGATAAAACCGAAAAAAAAAAAACGAAAAGTTGCTCCAATCGAAAAGTGATGTATGAACGAAATGTTCTACAGGCAATTCTAAGAGAATTTAATATATAACCATTTTGCGTTTAAACGCATATTTCCCGAGTTAGAGACCGGAGAAAAATCGAAAAAATCGAAAGAAAAAAAAACAATATGTCTACAGAAAAATCATGACATCCAAAATAAGTGATATCTGACATCTGATCCCTTAACGGCGTAAAAGTGACGCAAGTAACTCGTCCAAAAAGAGTGATATCATTTTGGTGACGCTGTATGGCAAAATAAGATTGAAAAGTAGAAAAAAAAAAATTATATACAAAAATTGCGTGTTGCACCGGTATTTTTTTTGTAACGTTTATTTGTCCATTGACATCGCAACACGCAATTTTTTTATTTAATTTTTTTTTTCTACTTTTCAATCTTATTTTGCCATACAGCGTCACCAAAAATGATATCACTCTTTTTGGATGAGTTACTTGCGTCACTTTTACGCCGTTAAGGGGTTTTTGTCAGATATATAATACGAATAATTTGTTGAAAAATTTGTGAAGCTCATATACAATTCAATTTTTTATTTTGCTTTATTTGGTAAATTATGCATAATTATTTTCATTCACGTGCAAAATAAAGTACTTTTATAGTTTTTATGGTACATATATAGAAAATACGCAGAAAACATTGATATATTTTATTTTTTCAATTATTTTAGAATAAAACCGAATTTATGTTCATCAATTTTCTTCTTTTTTTTTATTGTTATTAATAAAAACCAAATCCTTATATTTTTCTGGTATGTTTTAAAGGCTTTTCAGATCTTTTATTGTTTATGAGTTTTATTATCTACTTAGTTTCGTATTCTTTTTATCTTTTCGTTTTATGTCAATAATATTATTACATATAATAAAAGGGATGTTTTATTAAATTATAAGATAGATGTGGTTCGATTAAATTGTTGCGAATTTATCTGTTACATAAATATTATTATCTGAAAATTAATTATTAAAAAGAGAAAAAAAAATTGTAAAAATAATAATCATGATAATAAGAGTTTTTATTAAATGCGGCTATCTTGGATTTAATTATACATTTGTGGTCCTGGACGGTTACTAAATGGCAATCAATTTTTTTTATACACATTTGAATAGCTTTTAAAGTATACAAAACTAAGCCCATAAAAAATATTTCAATTTTAAATTTTATTATAACCCCAGCGTATTTGTACGATCCAAAAACCCACTTTCTTTGTGCTATTGTTATTGTATTTTGTGACCCCAAAGTTACACAAATAAAATACAACTCGCATATATCATTCTTACTAAAGAACAATAACTAACAAATTTTAAGTTACCACCCATCACAATTCATAGTAGGATTTTGGGGGATTTCTATGATGGATTCTACTTTAATATAAATATGGCAATTTTCTTGAAAGTTTACAAGACCGACAAATTTATTAATATTTCAATATCGTATCTAATGTTGCAAGTAAACTCAAATTTGAGTAGGCTTCGCATACTCAGCAGCGGATATTAAAATATTTTTATTACGAAATTATGTTTAGAAATTTTATTATGGGACAATGTTAAGAGTGGATACCAAAATAATAAAAAAAAATAAGAAAAAAAAAACAATAATACAAAAAATTATGAATTAAAATAAAATATAGATAGTAGATTGGATACCTCAATAGAATCTTTTAGTAGATGTACAGTAAATTTTTAGTGTATTCAAATTTTATATGGACGACAGGCTACGTATTTTACATAATAATTTTTAAACATTATTCAATAATACATTTATTTAAATGAAAATGTTCATAATATGTAAATTTAATGGGAAAAACGAAAATAAGAATTTCCTGAACAAGTTACGTGCAAAGAAAAAACTAAATATATATAATTATATATATGTATAGTATATATATTTTTATTATACATTATATTCACATAACTTCAGTGACATTAAAAATGAATGGCGCATAATAGGAATAGGTAGGTATTGTGTAGACTACTATTTTTTTTATTCTTTTTTATCTCATATAGAGAAGAGGTATTGCATAGAAATGTATTTTTCTTGTTTATATCTTAAATATACTTCAATTCAACACTTTAAAAAAAATAATTGTTTAAAAAGGTGTAACATATTAGTTTTATTTGATCTCAATTGATTATTTTATATTGCTTGCGAGTTGTAACTTGTTAATTTAATGATAAAATGATGATTTTTAAGGTGGCCATGACGTCAACTGGTTTCAAGTTCTATATACGTTAAAAATATGGATGAAATATGTCATGACAACGATAAATTATTCTTTTGTAAATTTATCATAAATGATCATATGATGATATAATTTAATAGGTGCGCTGAACACATATTCATAAATTAATTAAAATTATTTGTTACAGTTCTCCATATTTATTTATTTGTAATTTAATAAATTAATTAAATGGTTTTATATTAGATTTTTAGTTATACCTATGTGCAATTGCTAATTACGTATATATTCTGAATTTTCAGTTCATTTATTCTATTGTATAAAGTCTTAACCTACTTTTCAAGTACATTATTTTCTTTAAAAATCGTACAACAATTAATCGATTTATTATTAGTATTTCAATCAAATATATAGGTACTTACCAATTTCAACTACATCTTTTAAAATGATTTTTTGAACTATACATGATTAATAACAATTCTTTTGAAATTTTTTTGTAGTTTCCCATTAGTATAATATTATTATACACTGAGAAAACGTGTTGGAAAATTGATCAATTAAAACTTTTTCTTTCTCACATTCTACTTTTCTACAACATTTGTTAAAAAAAAAAGAAGAAAAAAGTCAAATATTTCGCATTATACTTGACCAATAGTAGTCATCTTTTATTATTTATTATATAGTCGCTGAAAATATACGACTACACTTTTATGTTTTATTGAATAACAACCTTTAACATAGAAATTACATTAAAGAAATACGTGGAAAATTTTCTAAATAGCTTTTTTCTTTGTATATACGGATTTGAAGTTACACGACTTTTCCAATGTTGTGGTAATGAACATTATTCAGCTTCCGTTTTTTTTTTTTAAATATTATTTACTTAAATATGTTAAAAGTGATATAAAAAAGGTTTAGTTTCCGTCAAAAAAAAACTTTCTATTTTTGTGTAATTTTTCTTACGTGCGTATGATCCACAACGTCCATCATATTTTTTTTTTATTTTCCGTTAAACAAATAAATCTCATAACTAAAATACCAAATTATAATTCAACAAATTTATTTAATAACAAAATTAATTGTATTATATAAGGAAAAAAAACCGCTTAATATACAAATCAATCACAATACACGCAATTTTTTTTTTTTTTTGGCTCCCGAAATATTTTATACTTAATTGGTTGGCATACACAATACAGCGCCTATATACATATTTCTATATTATAAGAAGAGCATACACTAACGTAACATAAACATACGTATGTGTATATAGCAATTAACTTTCTTTTCATATAAATAATAAAATATAATTTTTATCGCGGTAATTAGTTTGATGATTGTGTACCTAAATTAAAATATAGGTCTTCATTCGTTTATATCATATTTTATACCCTCTAATAATCAGTTTTCTATGTGCGTACATTTCAATACAAAACATTATTTTGCATAGAATTTCAATTTATTTTAAAATAATTTAATTTTATATTATTTTAATTTGCGTCTTTTGTACATTTATTATATACATATAAACATAGCTGTAATAATAAAATAATGTTGTGAATACCTTTAGCTACCTGCTGTGATTGTAGTGTATATATATTAATTCTATTGCATGCCGCTATTTATGAATTTATATACAAAGAACAAGGGCGACGCAAGCTCTATCATACGAATGGCAGGAGTTAAAATAATCAAATTTAAACGGAGCAAACTTGATAAATGTTAAAAAGATTTGTTGTCTTAATCGGGTTATCTAAAATAGTTTTTATCAAATTCGAATTTATAAGAAAATGTATTAATTAGAAATCGGTACACAAATTTAAATATTATTTCTTAAAAGTAAATTATAATGAATAACTTCGCCTTCTGTGCGTGTTGTCATTTCAATAGACAAAGAAAACTCTTCTGAAAATAGAAATCTAATGGTCTAATAATTGCATTATTTATGATTTGTAACTTATAATATTTCGTATCATATAGAATTTCTGTGTTATTTTCAAAAGTTTTTCGTTTCTTAATTAATTATTAATTGATTATTGACAAAAAATATCAAAGTGACGAAAACTTATTGTTTAAACGAAGGTGATTATTTATGGTAAACAGGTGGTATGTGAGTAATATAGGTATATAAAATGCACATTAATTAATTGTAGTGTGTAGTTATTGAGTATCAATTTTCTGTGAAATTTTTTTTTATCAAGAATAAAAATTATGATGTAATGAATCAACAGTCCGATTTAATTATTTGGTACCGCTTTATGGGGGAAGCGTCACGTGAGAGTGGAACTGAAAAGGGCGGTAATTTTTTGAGATTTTTCTTTTGATTTGTAAAAAGCGAACAAATTAAAAATTAGCGCTTTATTTTTTTTTTTTTTATCTAGACCAAGCACTTTTCAAAGTAAGTAGGTATTTATTGCTACTCATACTTACGTAGGACTCATTCATAAAAGTCTTATCTTGAAGGGGGATGAGAGTACTATGTAAAAAAGATGGCAAACATTTAGGAGATTTTTAAAAAACTGCCAATGTTTTATATGAACGAGCCCTTAGAATATTTATCATCATATCTAAAACTGTATTTAATTAGAGCTAAAATAAAGGAAAATGAATGTTAACGAGCTTTTAGCAGAGCATCCCATTTGTATATATACCCAAATTACAAATAGAAATAAATGGCAGCTTGTAAAAACATTTAATCTGTTTTCGAGATGATTTTATTCAGAACACATATATTATATTCGAATACGGCGCTCATGATTATAATTTTCTAGCTATAAATATAGCCTTTTCCATAATAAAACATTATAAAATATCTAGAACGTATAATAGAAGAAGGCTAATTTCAAGATATAGATACTATGTGCCAGTGCCATATATATTTTTTGTATCGACCTTACCTATCGTTCAACTTTTAAATTGTGCCTTCATAATGATAAAATACATAAAACTTTCTAACTCTATATACTGTATATGCCGTTTATGTAGGCCTCTATGTATTCTTCTATGTACATATTTTCGCTTGACATAAGCAGCTTTTTATTCAAATATCAATTAAGTTTGTATCAAGGGAAATAAATTACCTTTTAAATACACATCTTATTTGAGGCGGATATAAAAATAAGCATAAGAATTTTTATTTTTATTGTTGCAAATAGTCACCTTTATTATTATATAAAAAGTACGGCTCCTAAATCCATACCCATACTTACTGTTTTCGTATACAAATTTATTATGGACAAGAATTTGATTTTTTCTGTCTTGGATTTTTTTTCTATTTTTTGTATTTTATTTTGAACAATAAATTATGTAGGTTGTTGGCTTTATTATATTCTTCTTAAAAATAGAAGACATAAAACTGTTCAAGTTAATATTATTTTAATTAATTAATTCTACTCGAAACAATATAATCAAATATTTAAACAAACTCTTTGCCTTTTTATTATTATTATTTTATTTTATTTTAATTTTTTTTTTTGTTGAACAACATTGGAAAAACGTAGAGTGGAAAAGTTAACGTTTTGTACATATATTAAAATTCAATTAGAAACATAAAACAAAGACAATCACTGCATAATTTTATTTACCTCTGAGTATACATTGAGATTGAACAAAATAAAATGAATTCATAATGAACATTTTTTGTTCACCTTTCTAATGGGTGGAAATCGATTTAATAATTAATTATTAACAGTCATTTCAAATTTGCATTTTACAAAATAGAAAATATCTCGTAATCACAAAAATGTTTTGCAGAACACGGACACTAATGATCCCATCGTTATTTTAAAATTAACCTAAATGGTTCGGTTGACATGCCGCTTTTGAACAAATAATTATGTCTGAAAATGAAATATTTTCTAATCGAATTGAAAATGTTATTAAATATAATTAAAAAAAAAAGTAGAAAGTCTTAATCGATTAGATTTCACTTAATATAAATTTGGGATTTTCATTGAATAAATTATACAATTAGAATTTTTGCAGTTGATTGGTTGATAGATGCGATATATTGTGTTGTGTTTCGTTATTTTATTAACACTTACAAACCACATGTTTCAATTAAAAGGCGATGTACTTTATTCTATTTACTTTGCAGCATTTTTTTTTTCATGTGCTTTTTTATATTCGGAGAATAATAATTATACGCTAAAATTGTCCGTTTCACGTAAATTGACAGGAAATAAGAATAAGTCTCATGTTGTTGAAAATTGGCATTTACATTTGTAAGCAAAATAATAGTAATACCTAAGACTACCTACGCTGCTACATAAGTATCAGATCAATGGAAATACATATATTAATGTAATGCTAATGGGCCAAGGAATAATTTTGAAATGGATTGTACGCCACGAAATATGTGATAACCTCGAATATTTTTTTTTTATTTTTTTGCGATAATATCCATGGTCGTGGGTATGTTATATAATACGTACATCATCCGTATTTAATCGATTTTGTTAGGAAGGTTTTTCAGTAATTAAATTCATCACAATTTAGTTTTGAATAGGCTATTTTAAAATGATTGTGTGTTTAATTTGATTGAAAAGCATTTAAATTACACTGAATATGATTCTTGGGGCAATTTTTTTCAATCATAGTTTTAATTCATTTTATTTATATTTAAACAATTAAATGATAAAAAAAAGAAAATATATAAACTATAAATTTAAATGAACTTATGTTTAAACAATACACATTTGTATGATTTTCCTATTCTTTAATGAATGTTTTATTGTCTTTCAAGTCCTAGTCAAATAGTTCTTTAAAAAACAACATATATTTTCTTTATCTATCAGCTCTTATATTAATTATATTTTGAGATATTTTGAGATATTTCTGCACCACTTTAACAATCACACACTACTACTTTACGTCAAAGAAAATGAAAACAATAAAAAAGAAAATATATTATTTAAATAAGCCCGTTAAAAAAACCAACATCTGTAAATGTCCTACTCGTCGTTGTTTGTATTACTCTTCGCTTTGCTTTATTATTCTAACGAATTCCGTAAGCAATTGAGCCACGAGTTTTAAATTAAATAAAACCGCTTTGAAATCGAAAAAAAAAAACACAAGGAACGGTTTACTTTCTTTGTGTAAATGTATATACATTTTTTTGTGAAGATAGGTAAGTAGGTATTTACAAAAGTTTTGCGCATTTTATTAAAAAACATATCTCCTGAAGCATAAAATTATTGACAAACAGATGAAAAAAATGTTATAACTTAAAGCTTTTTTCTCGTAAATCTTGAATGTAAAGACATTGAATTTTATATTTTATTATAAAATTTAATATTTAGACATTTTTATTTTATTAAAAAAGAAAAAAAAATCTACAATAAAAATACAGATTTTTATACGAATTTTATTGTTGAATTTGATATGAGCTCAAGCATGAACTTTAAACAGATAACTAAATATTAATTAGTATTATCATTTACGTTCATTATGAAACATACGAAAGATTAAAAACATATTCTTATTTAAATTAATTACCGTACCACAAGACTGTCGTTACAATGTAATATAAACCATACAATGCACAAAATATTCTTCATTTCCTTTCTTCTTAATTCTAATCCAATTATATATAAGCATATTATCTATTTTACTTAAACTGAAAATAATGTATACCTAAACCAAAAGCGGGTAAAGGGTTTAATATAAAATTTAATCTTTTAATGCTTGAAATGAGTTTCAAATTTAGTAGGTATATGGTTGGGTATAGTTAACGACGAAAACATATTGAAACTTATTCATCTACATATAATATGTACAAAAAATTTATTTTAAATTATAAATAATTTAAATTTAAGTATAAAATATATTGAATAGATAAATGTCAACATCAATATATATACAAAATTGTATATTTCATATAGAATATTTAAATGAAATATTTCAATAAAATATTCAAAGAATGTAACCACTAATATGAATTTATTTTAAATTTTATACAATATTTAATGGTAGGTAAGGTATAATATTTATACATTGCTGGTATTATTTATATAACAACATATAAATATTAGAGTGACAAATTTTTCATATTCGATTTTTTCAGGTGAAGATTTTTTTTAACTATAATGATACTATATATATGTTAATTCATAGCATATGTTATCTTTCAGAACTGATGACATGTGGTCCATAAATTAAAACAATTTTTTTATTACAACTTCTTGACCATAAAATAATTTTAAATAATTCATTTTATAATTTTATAGTATACTTACTTTGTCACAATATAAGAATTATACAATTGTCTACAATTTAAGGGCCTTTCTATTTGACTGAATATGTGAAGATCTTCACTTATTCAATTCGAATGTCTGTTCTATTTACTTATTC
>JAABKK020036649.1:0-14120 GCA_011634745.2 Catotricha subobsoleta
CATGTTAAAATGCATTTTTATACTTGAAACATACGACGCGACGTCTGGCGGAATAAAAAGTTTTGCCAACGTCTATTTGTGACAGGGTTCAATTGGTTTAAATATTTTCCATGGTGGAACAACATTATTAGTCCAGATAAAGAAAACGAACAGAGAGCTAATGCAACGAGAAACGCAAGAAATTGGATTACACATTTAAAATTGCAGAGTAGATTAAATTACCTATATTTATATTATACTATAATATAAAGCACAATAGATTTTAAACATAAAGTGTATAATAAGTAAATATTAGATAATAAATATATGAAAACATTTTCATAATTATTTCTATGTACTTACATTTTTTATATGAAAAAAAAAATGTTCTTACCCCGAAGGGTGATTACAGTGTAATTATATTAAATAATTAATTGTAACGAAGTAAATTTTCATCAACGGTAGAGAAAAAAAACAGAAGAATTTTGCCAACTACAGTTGTTGTAGTTGTATGAACAAAAAAATAAATTAACAATATTGAATAAAATATATAAAAGATGAATAATTTCTCAATATTCTATGCGGATCTATCCATTTCTAATGCACTCAAGCTCAAATACGCAACCATTTCCATTTAGTTTTTCTTTTGTTTATTGTATTTGTCAGTGGCAATACTCAGCATCAGAGATCTGCACGGTACGTTCCGAAGGCTTGCGTCCTGTCCTGCGGGCTTTATGCAATCGGGAGCCCACAAAATATCGTCCTGCGGGCTTTACGTAAACGGGAACCCGAAAAATTTCGTCCAGGACGGGTCGCAAGCCTTCGGGACGTCCCGTGCAGGTCTCTGGCATCAGCGCCGGTAAGAATAAATATCAATAGCGAGGCGATCCCTGGATAATTTTCATCCGTAAATAATTTCTAAACAAGTTAAAAATCAAAATAGACTTGTTTTTTTTTTTATTTATTAAATAAATTTATTTATAAATTTTGATATAAATATAAATTTATTTATTACGTATATTTACTTTTATAAATTTAACAATTATTGCATTTATTTTATCAGTCAGATCAGAAGAAGCTTTTATAGATTTGTTTTATTTATATATCTCTATATGTATATATTTTTTGTTTTTAAACATTAGTTACCAGGTTTGTTTATTTAATCATTTTTTCTAACAATATTATAAAAGCGTTTCGTTTTTGTTAAATGTTATAGCTGTAATACAGTATTAAAGTTATATGGTTTGAATTCACAGTAGTAAAATCATTTATAAAATTTCAAAATTATGTGTTTCTTTTTTTTTTTCTATAATATTTACATATTTACACGACTTCTATTGTTTTTTTTTTTAATTTTATGTTTTCTTGCATAACAAAACTGAAACAAATTGGTGTTATTACCAAGCGTTATGTTTGTATATGTATAATGAATATTGCTTGTTTTGAAAGGCATATTATCCCTTAATCAACACATATACAATATACATTATACATATATAAATATATGTTTTGTTTATGGTTATTCCACATGTACTAAATTATCAAACCACTGATCAAATGAGCATATTTTAACTTCTTCTGAAAAAACAACACATATTTCAAATAATAATAATAATATTTACATAAATTTTATTTTTATATTCTATTACAATGCTATGATTTAGTTACAGTTAGCTCTATATAAAAAATTGAGGTTTTTTTTTCTTAAAAATTATTTCAATTTATGAGCGTATATATTTGTTTTTAAAGTTATTTTTTTTTTTTTTATTTATCTTACATTAGGTTTACATTAGACCCTTACATGTGCGGTCTCATAAATTTGTAAATGGGCATAAATTTTAAATCCTAACTTATTTTTGACGGTGTAACCTTTTAAATTATATACCTAAAGCGCAAAAAAATATGCACTAAATTTTTTTAGAGCATCTATTTTTGGGTATTTGTTGTAGGGAAAAAAGTTACATTGTCACAACTAATTTGGGGTCGCTCATAAGTATTTTTCCCTAATTGAACACCCGTTTAGAAATAATTTCCGTTTACAATTTTTAAGGATCACATTCAATTTAAGGGCCTAATGTAAGCGAGATGTTACTATTTCGAAAAACTATACAAAAATTAGTTTTATTCAGATTTTAAATTTGTGTAATAAAATTTTAAATAGTTGTAGAGCTTTAATTAAATTTCTTTGTTCGTCATTTTAATTGAGAATTGTTTATAAATTTATTTATAGTTTTATTGTTAATATTGATTTCTATTATTTCATTTTGTCTTTTTGTTCTTTTGATCACAAAAAACTAATTAAAAATTCTTAAATGTATAATACAGACAGTGGCGGTGTCATTAATTTATTTACAAAAGTACCTCACAAAAATATGGCATTCCAATCACATCACCAAATATTTTCTTTCGATTAATTATACGATACAATACAACACTTATAAACTAAATCAGGGTTTTATAGATATAAACATTTTAAAAATAGGATCTTGAATCAAAGCTGTTATGCTATTCACAAATAATAATAATTAAAAAAAAAAAAAAAAACTGTAGAAAATCATATAGGAGACCAACTTAATATTATAAAAAAAAAAGAAGTAAAACTTCCGACACCAGAGATATAGTGCAAAGAACACGCAAATAAGAAATTCACGGTTATTGAAATAAACTGCGCGATCAGAGAGATTCTTGTTAGCATATTTTTAAAATATATCAAATCATTAACCAAATTTCAAGAAAATAGTTGGACGATGAAAAAACATTCACAGCATGTTACTAATATAATAGCTTGTTTTTAGGATCACTGAAGATTGAATTAATGATTCAAATTTGTGACCAATTCAATTTTTTTAAATTTACTGAAAATAAAACTTTCCGAATAAATAACTATAATATTAAAAAAGAAAAAAGAAAATGTATTAAATTATGAAATCCAATTACGAGATAAATTGTATTTTTTCTATGTCTTTGCATCATTTAAAACAGAAGAAATTAAAACCCAAAGAATCTTTGATTTAACTATAATATCCCCACAACCACAATATATTATATGTTTTCCTTTCTTATTTTTTATTTATTTTTTTAATTTACTAATATACTATTAATGATATTTTAAAAAAAAAATGTTTCTAGAACAGAGAATGTGATGTATACAAAATTTACAAAAACAATAAACATTCCCTTTATATCATAAAATAACAATTTCTAAAGGAAATACTTAATAAAGAATTTTGTACAACTATTACTATATTTGATTTATATCACCATAAATATGAAATATTCATATTAATTTACAAGCGATGGCGCAACAGCAATGCACATCAATAGCACCCGAATTGCAAAGAATTTTTTTTTTATTATTTTAATGCGGAGGTGCTATTGCGGCGACTGCTTGAGGAAGATGCCCAGTGGTAATGGAAGGTCGTCGTCGTACATAACCACCTCGTTGATTAATGGGAAATTGTCTCGCGGTCATAACAACCAGTGCTGATGCTAATGCAATTGAAACGGGTGATTTTGATTTACCCGGAAGACGTATAAACACAGTGGTAATAGCTGCTAAATTATCAGCTGTTGGTTCGACTGCCACCGGTCGTATATCTGGTAGAGAATTAACCGTATGCTGTTTTGAATTATTTCCACGTCCAGGACGACGTCGTAATTGTGTCGGTGTATTCAGTGTATTGCCATATTCCCCATGTGAAATAGACAATTGAACAGAAGCAAATGGCCTCTTAGCCATATGTAACATTTCAACAACATGTCGAATACGTGCTCGACGTATATCAGCAGCTTGTTTCGCTTTCCATACAACCACGCACACGGCCAAAAATAAAAAGAAACATGAAAAAAATACGGAGAAAAAAACAAACAAATCGATATGCAATTGATCTTGTCTAAAGAATATTAAACCATAGCTTGCTGGACCGTTACTTGCTTTTAATGCGATGAAAAAACGTGTTGAGCTTAAATTGTGGACACTTTGTGGCAATGTTAATACTAAACGATTTTTTAAATTATAAACGCGCAACAGAGTATTGCATTTATTCACCGTAACGTATGTACTTAAATCGTTTGCATGTAAATCTTTAACAAATAATCCATTTAAATTTAATGGACTACAATCATGAGTTATACCCGGTAATATTGTTCTACTGTTTGTTACCGTAACATTATTATCGATACTGTGGTATGCAAATGATGTGGATTGTCTGCGAACAACGCTAATCGGCTCAATCAAATCGGTGTTATAATCGGCAAACCAAGCATATTTGCTATCTAAAAATATATTATGATTCCCATTGGCTTCATTTGTAAGTACAACTAAAGCATCATCTTGTGGACTCATATATAAATTCAATTCCCCCTGTGTTACATCCACAATAATGCGTATATCGACATTCATAAATCTGGGTTGGACGACAAAGAATACGGTTTGACCATTTTTTAATGGGGCCGGTTTCTTGCATTCATCAATGGTTTTTGCATCAAAGCACATTTTCGATTCAACTGTAATTTGTTTATAACATTGGTGACCATCAATAGGATTGCCTGTGTAACTGTCACGACACTTTGAACATTGCAGCATCCAGCATTGCTGAGCTGAATTCTTACTTGATGTACATGTTGCATCGCTTTCTGTATTATTACCACAATTACATTTTTCACCCGTTACTGCATCACAGGTATCACCATGACCCTGTAATTTTTATATTTAAATTAAATATTTACATATTTTATTGAGAATAAAAAAAGAAAAAAGAAAAAAAACAAATACCTGACACTGGCATTTTCTACATGCTAAACGAAAATCTTCAGCACCTCGAAAACGTCCATATATGCAACCTTCACATCTGTCACCAGTTGTTCGATTATTACATCGCAAACAAATTGCATCTTCGATTGGACCTTTTGGTAAAAGTGTAGCCAATTCATTAATGCTCATATTCATAACGCTGCTGTTAGCTGTTCGGTCAACGCACACATCTGAATGACCATAACAATAATCAATACATGCTACACATTCACCATTATTCCGTGGATCGCCAACAAATAATGGTTTACATTTTTCACATTGATCGCCAATGGTATTATTATGGCATTGTAAACATTTATCTAATTGATCTGGTCCTTTGCATTCTGAATGTCCATTACATTGGCACTGTATTGTGCAATTAGCGCTAACGTACCCAAAGTCACTAAAATATATATATATAAAAAAAAATAAAATAAAATAATAAAAAATATAAATAATAATAATAGTGAAAACCTTTGAATCGACATCTTACCATAGACATACATTTGGTTCAATACATTGACCGCGTACACATCCTTGAGAGCATACAGGTAAACATTTTTTCTTTGTTGACGAAGAAGCCGTTGCAGTTGATGCTGTGAGCGTTGTAGCTTTGGTTGCTGCCAAAGATGTTCCGCTTGATTCCAATCGAAAGCCTTCCGCGCACTCACATTCATAACCTATAGGTAAGTCAACGCAATGTTCTGATTTGGTGTCACAATTATGATGTGAATTAATGCATTCGTTTTCGGGAGGGCATTTAACATAATTCCATATATACTCATCACTTGGATCTATTTCTGTCAGATTTTTTTGACTTGCATATATAATGTCGCATGTTGATACAGCTGGATACTCTGATGGAGGACTTTCTAAGGACCCTTCTGTACATACACCATCTCCTTCAGTATTATTTTTGGAACACCAACCACAGTGCGCATGACGTAAACATGTAAAACATTGTGTATTCTGTTTACATTGTACTGGGCATGAATTTATTTCATCTGGTGTTAAAACTAATCCGCAGACGCCACCAACACACCACATTGATTGATAACTAGGTGATATGCATTGCTCTAGTTGAGTTGACCATCTACAACTAAAGCCGCCATCACTTATTTCTGTAGCTCCTAAACAGCTACTACAATTTTTATATGTTTCACAGCGCAGTGGACATGTTTTGGTCTTATTAATATCTGAGTTTGCCGACATAGGCAGCAAATTTGTACATTTCCATTGATTTTCAGCTACATTAGCCCAACGACATCCACGTTCTAAGCACGTTTGACAGTCACCAGTACACAATGACGACGGACAGTTGCCATTATTATCAATTATTGAACTATATGATGGACATTGAGCGTTAATTGAAGAAATACATCGACCATTTGAAGAATTTTCAGCACACCAACGACATGTTGAAATTTTTTCAGAATGATATGGCCAAATTGCTGTGCACGATTCACATGTTTGAAAAGCCGAACAATTACGTTTTCCAATCCAATTTTCATCGCAAGGAGCACCAGTATTATAAATTAAAGTACCGTTTATGTCGTTACGTTCACAAATATATGATCTTTCATTTGAGTAGCAATGCGATGAAAATTCCTGTTGAGGTGTTATCGTACAAAAACTACAGCCCATAAAATGTCGACATAAATATTTTCCAGTACTCCATAGCTCACACAAATCCTGAGGAATATTTATGCGAATAACGCGACTATGACTGCTACCATCCCATCCATTAACCACATAAATTGCACCACTCTCAGAATCATATGACATAGATTGAGCATATGTTGGTTGTGGCCAATCCCCGACAATATTAACATCATCTGTTAAACGTACCCATTGATTACATTTATATATATAAGCAATTAATAGATCGGAAGAATTTTGCGGGGATGTTCTACCACCATAAATGACCATATAATTATCGGTTGTAATAGCCGAATGAAGAAATCGAGCGCGAGGTAAATTTTCCTCAGGTCTATTTAAGTCATAGAAAACTGGTACTTCACTCCATATTTTTTGCACATAATTGAAAACATATAATTTATTTGACATTTGAGTTCGAATATTTTCTTGAAAAACATATCCACCGAACACATATATACTATGAGATGGTCCATGGAAAACCGCCGTGTGTCCAAATATTCCAACCGGTCTATTTCCTTTTGCATTAATTAAATTCCATTCGGACGTTGTTATATTATAAGTGTATGATAAATGTGCCAATCCATTTTGTGGAGAGAAACCACCAATTAAAATAAGTATGTCATGATCACCATCTTTAACTAATGTTAATGTATGACCAGCAAGTCTTGGCGGACTAAATTCACTGGAAACTTCTAGTTCTTGCCATCGTTGATTCACTAAACTAAATTTCCAAAAGTCATTTAGAACATTCTCAGTAGTAGCACCATTTTTATTCATGTTGCCTGATAACCCGCCATAAATATAAATAATTTGTTTTGAATGCTGAATATCGGCACCATGAAAATATCTACCTTGAGGCATTTTAGCTTCTGGAGTTGAATCAACTGTAACTTGCATCCAACTATTATTTCTTGTGTCAAATTGTCGAATATCATTTAGAGCCTGATGTTGTAAAGAATATCCGGCAAACATCCAAAGATTTCCACGTTTATCAACAACTAAGGAATGTCCAAATCTTGGTAAAGTTTTGCGTAAATGATCCAGTGAATCGCTTATTAATTGTGAATTAAAAAGTTCCGTTACTATGACACTTTTCTCAGTTCGTAATTGAATAGAACAATCCTTTCCACCATAACCTTTCTCGCATAAGCAACGACCATACATTTTATCACAAACACCTTGCTTTAGCGACTCAGTACAATTTCTTGGACATTTATCTATATTACAGTTTATACCAGTAAAACCATCTTCGCAAACACATTGGCCATTTGAATTACATTTATGCGGTGGTAGGCATGTACCAGCAGTACAACTTCGAACAGTGTAAATTGCATTGAAACCCTGGCCTTCAACACTTTGCTTGTAATGAACAGTCAAGTGACCAGAGCGTGCTTCTACCGTCCAATATTTTGTATCTTCTGAACAAAAAACACTAAGGAGTTGACTCTGTTGCGTATTACCAATTAGATCTGGTAAACCATCATAGACATAAATAGCATTTTCATTACAAGTAACATTAAATGAAGCATCATTTTTAATTTCTAATTGAATTAAATTATCGGTTAATACAGATCCAGACGAATGTGGACTCACAATCCACAAGCATTCTCTTGCTTCCGGACCCCATTGATTTTTGTGTGATTGATGTGAACCAATTCCTTGTTTTCCAATATGTTTTAGCATACCTCTAGCTTCACATTGAAAATAGCATTGGCCACCAGCAGTTGGATCTCCATAAAAATTCTTATTACACATTTCACATCGTAATCCTTCAGTGTTATCTTGGCAAAAACATTCACCAGTTTGAATATCACATATTCCTAGCGCTTGATTTCCATGACCATTACATTCACATGGCTGACAACCTTTTGTCGATGTGGCATTACCAAAAGAACCAGGACGGCAACGTTCACAAGATTCTCCTAAAGAAGCAAATTATATAATTCACATCAATAACAATGAATTTATTGTCGAATGAGTCTTACCTTCAGTCCAATTATGGCATTGGTCACATTTACCCGGCATACTCAAACACGTTGAGTGATTATTACATCCACAAGATTCAGAACATGATTCGCCGGTCCAACCTAAATCACAGACACACGTATAATCCGATGCTCCAGAGCAATGGCCATAAACACATTGTTCAAAACAAGTTCTCACACAAGAAGTACGTCCATCGCCGATAAAACCACGACGACAATAACAATTGTATGAACCATGTGTATTTGTGCACTTTGCTTCCTTATGGCAATCATGTAAACCTAATCCGCATTCATCAACATCTGGACATTGAGCTGAAAAGAGATTAAAATAAATTAAAAAAAAATAAAAACTAATTTGTTTTTAGGTGTACCGTAAGCCCATTCTGTTTCTCCTGGATTAATAATTGTTTGACTAATATTATTTAGTGCTGCATCACAATCATGTGCGCTCCGATTAAAATCGCCTTGCATACACAATCCTTCAATGGGATTATCTCGATCAAAGCACCAACCACAGCTTAAGTTTTGTAAACATGTCGAACAATTACTGTGTGTCTCACAAGATTTGCATTGTTGCTTAGAATGATAGCGACTATTGCGATTATTATTATTTTCAATCGACGCTGTTGAAATATGATCTAGATCATTAACAAATGAAAACGACATCGTTTGATCTAACCATTCTCGGCATAAACCAAATTGATATTCGCTAGTATAAACGGAAAAACTGAAACATTGTTGAGTTGCTTCACACCATACACATCTCCCTTGTTCTTCTAGACAGGTTGAACAATTTTCGCGGGCATAACATGGTGCTGGACAATCATCCATACTTCTAATAGCATTTGATGCTCGTCCTAACCTTGCACACTTGGCATCATCTGCCCACCATTCACATATTCCCGAAGATATACACTGATCACAAGTGATATAATTTGAGCAATTTGCGCATTTACTTGGTTGCAAAATCAAATAATTCCATTCTGGTGAATTCGATAAAGATGAATTCGGTGATATATTACAACTGATTTCTTCGTCATTTAATCTTGATACACAGTAATTTTTTAGTTCACACCAACCACACAACGAATCCGATAAACATTGATGGCAATTTGTATAAAGCCAACATTCGCCTTCTGAATATGGTTCCAAATATTCAAAAGTGAATGCTTTTGCATTTTCATGAGTGCCATTATGCTGTAAACCCATTTTACTATGCTGATGATAATGATTATTATTAAATATTCCGCCCGCTGAATCAAATGTTCGATTAGCTTGAAAATCAATCATTAATCGATCGGTGCCTTCCGCTTCATTATTATTATCATTTTCATTTCCTTCTGCTTGAACTGTTGGCCAATTAGCTAATATACATTGAGTTTGTTCAGCAGTTAAGTTCGCAACTGAATGCAACATTCCTAAATTTGAACTTTTGCCCAATTTTAAAGTGGCCTTTGAATAGCTGGCACACATATGCCATAACTCTCCAGTTCTAGCCCAATGTCTCGGCGGTCGAATATATCCAATTAATCTGGCTAAAATATCACCATTTAAAACTTGTTCGGTCAACGTACTAGTTGATGGTGTAACAAAATCAACCATTGTTGCATTGACAATTGAAATTTCATCTGGCATAGTCCAATTGATTGGTGATAAATATTTAAGAAATGTTAGGCCAGGACGGCGATCTAAACCAGAGCATTGTTTTGCCATTGTAATTTCAATTCCTTTTGCACCCCACCAACCCATTTCTTGGGATGGTGTATCTTCACCACAGACACCGTAGTTATCATCTTTATGATGACAACGAGCATTCTGCACACACCATTGACATTGATTTAAACCTAATTTATTGGCAACAGAATGAATTCGAAAATTATTTTGGTTGGGTGATTTATCGTCAATTCTATCAGCAGTACGTCCATGAATTAAACATGCATGACAATCGCCTAATGCTGGACAGATGCCTGGACATCTTGTAGTTTGTAAATTTGTAGTACAATTTGCACCAATAGTACGACCATAGCAAACATTATCAGCACTACACCAACCGCAGTCCGGATCCGACAAACATTCTGAAACGCCTGTATGTTTTGAGCAAACCATTTCCGAATCAAAAACGC
Organism: Catotricha subobsoleta; assembly: GCA_011634745.2. Lineage (NCBI taxonomy): Eukaryota > Metazoa > Arthropoda > Insecta > Diptera > Cecidomyiidae > Catotricha > Catotricha subobsoleta. Next base: position 10,539 of record JAABKK020036649.1, read on the forward strand.
TTCCATTTTTATTAATCAAAAACATTGGTGGCAGCGTATATGCTAATAAATCAGCATTAACATTACCATGATATCCACCGACAATTAATAATGTATTCCCATTACGAATAGTTGCAGCATGGGCGAAAACTCCTTGTTGCTTCGGATATTCAGAGTTTTTGTTTGTTCCTAAGACATCTTGATTAATCCATGTGTAGCATCCCAAATGAAACAAATACATTTGATTGTCGTAGCAAATTTCTTCTTTATTGTGACGATGAGAATATCCTCCAAACACAATCATATAATTACCAATTACGGTTGATGTATGAAAAGCACGTTCACGTGGTATATAGGCGTCACGGAGTGGTGTACGCGGGTACAGTATTTCTGTCCAAAATCGCTCATCTAGTTGAAAAGCAAACATTCGATCGGATAATTTTGAAAAACGAGCCACACTAGCCACAACACCACCATAAACAATTAATGAATTAGACGATTTATGATAAATAGTTGAATGCGCAACAACACGTACATCAAGCGCCTTACCACCGCGTGGATGCACTTCTTGCCATTGTTCATCGTTTACATTACTCATCAATTTTATACGGAAAATTCTAAAAAGAGTGAAATAAATTAAATTACTATTCTAAATAAAAAAAATATATAACCGAGTATAAAAATAAATAAATTACCTTGATGAAAACTGACCACTTTTCAAGCTACCACCAAATACATAAAGATAGTCATTAACTAGTGTTATTGTGTGTCTCGTTAATGGCGGTGTATGTATTGTTGAATTAGTTGCACGTAATGTCCATTGTTTTTCTGTTTGTGCGGCTGACACGTTAAATAGCCATAATTCATCGGATAAACTTCCATTTTCTAATTTACCTCCGTGTACAACGAAACCACCTTCAGCAATATTTACAGCACATGCTGCATGTCCATAACGATGGAATGGGCGAACGACATTTGCTTCTTCGGATAGTTCTTCTAAAATTTCAGAAAAGTCATGATGTGCAGCAATCGTTTCATTACTGACTGTTGTGATCTTTGATATGCGTTTTGGTGAACGCTGTCGTCGGTGTAAAAATTTTTCGTCGGAAATTGACAGTAAAATATTTCGAAAAAATGACGCATCGCTTTTAAGGCCCCACAGCCTTGCTTCCTCTTCGTTTTGATGTAAAACTGCTTTAAGGAGAGTATTATCGACCTTTGCTGGAAAATGTCGACTGCGTAAAGATATGCCCCATTCATCCTCCCAAGTACTTTTGTTAAATCGGTAAATCTATACGAATTGTATCAAAACAATATTGATAACATTAATTTATTTGTTATAACTTTTATATTATATTGTCGCAAGTCAATTATGCAAAAATTACCTGTAGTGATCCTAATACATTGTTCAAATCGTAACCGCCGTAAACATATAAGGAATCGGTTTCTTCAATAAAAACTGCCGAATGAGCAGCTCGGGGCGAGAGGCCACTATAAGCACTTGACAAATAATGCCACTCATTTGGTTTAGGTTGATCAGTATGAAGACTGCATGCTTTACCTGAATAACCCTGCCACAATAAAAATAACATTTTATTTTTATTTACTTCAAAATTCAATGTAAAATTAAACATTTACATTTATGCAACGACAATGCTCTTTCGAACAAATACCACGGCCTTCAGTGACTCCACAATTGTCTGGACATGCATGTACACTGCAATCTTTAGCAATCCAATCACCTTTACACACACATTGATGTCCAACACATTTACCCTGATTTGTACAATTATTCGGACTGAAAAACAAAATTATTTAGCATCTAAGATATATATTTCAAAATGTATATTGTATAACTCTATAGGTATAATTTTTGCAACTTACCAGTTACTAACAAAGTATTCGGCTCGAAAACCATCTAAAACATAATTCGTATCGCTGTATAGTAAAATTAACATCTGCGCAAATGAAATAAACGTGGTTTAATTTATATAGAAATGCAAAAAGCATAAATATTTTCTATGAATGATTTTCATTTTCTTACACTGCCTGAGGTTGCAACAACTTGTTGTGGCTCAGTTTTCCCACTAAAACTGCCCAATAATGGTGACTTAAATGAATCACCATCATACACAAAAATATAATCATAAGAGCACTCAGTGCCCATACTCCGGAATATCAAAGTTATAAATTGACTGTCATTTTTTGCTTTAATCAACCATTCACAGTGAGAATCCTATATAGGAAGTTGGAAAACAAAATCAGATTAATCAATTTGTTTACATTATCAATAATAAACTGTATATGTATTATTAAAAAGAAAAGTTACTTGAGTATAGTTTGAAGCAGCCGGTCCATCACTGATCTCACCTTGGGCATCAGTGAATACACGTCGACTTCGGTCACATGGCTGTTGTGACACTGATGGAATATCAGCTGAACCAACACTTATAATAACATTTAAAATAATGATAACAGTTGCAAATACACGAACCAAAATTGTCCAACAACTTTGACGCAATCGCCACAAATAACACATTATTTATATAAATCAAGTCAATGATTTTTATATTATTGATGAAGACAATAATGAAATACACATAATTTTCAATAAAATTAGCATGTAATGTGTTCAAAATAAATTGTAAACAAGAGATATTTTCTGCTTATAAACTAATAATAATAATAAAAAAAAAAAAACAACACAATTTGACAGCACACGAAGTCTATGCAGGCTAAACAGGCGATTTTTTTTTCTTTTTGTTATTAAAACAAGCACCCTCTGGGTTAATACTTTCTTGCATATTAAAAAATAATACTCTTTTAATGAATTTTAATTACTTGCCAGCTATATTAATTTTAATTAAATGCAAAATTTTGAACTAGTAAATTTTAAAAACAATTTATTGTTGATCAATTTTTCGTGGTATTGCTATTATCGCACCCACCATGTACGTTTTTGTATGAAATAATGTGTCACTGAGATTATTACCAGATGTCAGAAAATAAATACTTTCGGAGGGCGCATTCCTTAATTCAATCGATTGAAATCCACTTCTAATTCCTTCAGCAAACAAACGTTTATTATTTTCATAACGAGATTAGGCAGATAATTGGATAGTTCATAACGAAGTAATTTGCTAAGGTAGAAAAATGTATAAGTAAAAATAAAAGTAAAATAAATAACGTGTGTGTTGTAACTTTTCTTTTTGGTATATTTGTTTCAACTATATTTTATTTATTCAATAGGCCTATCCGGAATTTAATACGCATTTGCGCATTTTGGCACGTCCGAAGTGTGCAATTATATCGCATATTATTTTCAAATGTAGTCCGATTTTATGTTAAAGCGATTTATATGTTAAATACTGAATGATGGAAAACAATGAATAAGAATCAATAATCATTAATTAATTATTATTAATTAATTTACAGTGGTAATTTGGTGCAGATGCTTTCTGTTTTGTATCCATCATCTATTTATTAATTCATCTATCAAAAAAAAATGCACATTTCCATGTATTACCAATACATCACTAGCACATGACGTCATTATTCATTTTAATTCATTTTTATAACCTCAAATCTCACTTTGGTACCCAT
>JAABKK020036660.1:0-14120 GCA_011634745.2 Catotricha subobsoleta
GTCGTTGAAAGTTACGTTGTAAATTTGACGTTGTATTCAATAAAGGTTTCTGATTGGTTTCTTATGACGTTATATTTCTTTTTATTGGTCGATCAAATTAAAATGTCAAATTTACAATGCAACTTTCAACGACTGAAATATACATTTAGTAATATTTGGTTTTGAAGAAAACATATCCACAAGTGGATAATTGGCCGCCATTTCTCTTAACTTTTTTTTTTCGGTTGACACCGAACTCAATAACAAATTGAAATATCAAACTTTCAAACGTTGTTGTATCGTGAAAAATAAATTTTAAATTTTTGGACATGCAAAGCATCAATAGTTCGCTCTAGCTACGGCCCTGGTATACTTCGAGTTACATTGATAGACTGAAAACATGAAACACCTATTTTTGTAATAATTTATGTTCCATTTTGTTTACCTTCAGTAGATTTTAAGCTTTCTCAAATGTTATTTTTATTTTATTGTGATTCAAAGTTTATGTTCAAACAAAAGCTGGTACAAATTAATATATATATATGTAATGTATTATATAGTATATACTGATATATTTGCTGTCCATAAGAACCCATTTGACAATATATAATATAGGTAGATGTATCTCGCATCATATAATTTTGTAAAGTTTGTGTTATATCATGATCGTGAAATGTAAAACCGGCTCCAATGAACAGTAGCTGACATCGTGCACCGGTGCTAAAATTAACGCCTCAGTCGAAAAAAAATATTTATAAAATAAATAAATAACGATTTCACGCGCGAACTTGACAATAAAACGTGCGTACTTTTCGATAAAATAAAATTAAAAAAGCGTAAGTACATTTTTCTTTTTTCCTGAAATAAGAGATCATTATAATTGAATCATAATGGTATTCAAATTATTGTAAACTATGAAATTTATTCTAAATATTACTTATTGGGTCAAATTTTCTTCAAACAATGCTAGTCATAATTAATTAGAATAAAATTCTATTTAACACTTTCTATGTGCGTTATTAATTATTTATTAAATATAGTTCATAATTAAGATTCATTTAAATAGAAAAATTTATGGTGCATGTAGTAGATTTGATTAATAGGCTCCATTGAATTCGTCAATCATTAATATATTTTTATTCGCGATCTGCAACAAAGGAGTCGCTACTAGTGGTTAACTTTTGAGCTATACAATCAACTAATCAGAATTCGCGTTCTGCAACAAAGGAGTCGCTACTAGCACCTTTTTTATGCGTTTGACTTTTCTGATCAGCTTTTTCTGCATAGAAACTGTTGCCGCCTAGTGAGTATACAGATCGCGAAGTGTATTTTAACATAACTTCACTTCTGTTAATATAATTAATGATATAGACCTGTTTGATCGGTAAGGTCGGTCAGTTGTTACATAACCTAAAATTCTCATTAGTGGACAAACAAATTTATGAAACATATGTAACTTTGAATAAAAAAAAGCAACCACGTGCGTTTGTTTGTCCACTAGTGAGATTGAACGAAACAAAAAATTGCGTTAACGAAGAAAATTTTGGCAGCTCAAACAGGTCTATTCAATTATGAAAACTGCAAAATTTTCAACTCAAAACTGTGTCAAAACATTTCTTGACGAAGTAAAACACACAATTTAATTAGTTTTGTCGTACAAACACTCTTCCCCTAGAACTAGAACTAAACTAGAACTGCCTATTGTAGGACAAAGTAATAAATTTGATTTATGTAAGTTAGGTAGTCTGGCCTTAACATAAAATCCATGTTCCAAAATAATAATAACAATGTAAACTAACTGAAATATTTTTTAGTTTTCCACAAAATCAAAAAAAAAATCTACATGATTAGCAAATCTACATTTATAACAAAATATTTGTTACTCTTTTGATTGCACACGAAAATAGTTATTTGATGGTGCTTTTTAATCGTTGTTATAACTATATTGATTACGTTGATCGTCCGTATTAAATAAACCGATTCTTAATGAGCCATTTTATGGAAAAAGTTTATATTTTCGAGATTTCGAGACTTGAACTTTTACCATAAACGGCGCCCATTACAATAGGACTCTCTATTTATAAATCAAAATGAATATGTAAGCGTTTTAGTTCATTTTTGAAATATAAGTGACTCGATGACAGTAAATTTTATTTATGCAAAAATTTGATCACAAAAAAAAAAGCAAAACAGCACATTAATTGTATTTGCAAACATAAACTGATTTGTAGCATTAATAATCAATAAATTAATAAATTGTTCAGCTTGAAATTGCACCATAATAAAATAAAATATAATTTCTGTGTAGACCATAATATGAATTGTAATAATTAAATAATTTTAATAACCAGCAAATATATTTAAAGGAAAAATGAGATAAATATATTTCAAAATTATAAAATCCGAAATAATTTTATATTCATAAACATTTTAATACTTTAAGACTTTAATAAAATTCTATTATTTACTGCTGAAGTATTTATTATTCGGAAAAATAAATATTAATTTTCCTATAATATTTAAATGTGACATTAAATTGTATTAACAAAGATTATGATATTCTCTACAAGCCCTGACACTTCAACATACCGGCCCATATACACCATTTTATAATATTGTTATATCTGCTGACATCCAGTTAACAATATTATACACAGATTTGTCTGATCGTAATTTTTAATTTGAATATAAAATTTATATTTTAAGCTTAAAGCTCCATATATTTATTTCTATGGGTTAAAATAACATTCATATTATATTTAGATTCAGACTATGTTTGCAAATAGCAGGAATATTTACATTGAGCCCGAAACTATACCGAGTAAAATGATATAAATTGTATTTATACGTTTATTATATAGCTCTAGATTTACCATATAGTGTGTGGTGCATTATGGGGTTTGGCGTACCGTATATATTTGCTTAATAAAATATCAAGCTAAATATTCTTATAAAGATAGATAAATATTAGATAGAATACGTTACCAAAATACTAAATAAAAACAACGAGTACGCAATAAATATTTTCTGTTATCCCTGGTTTTTGTAATATAAAGCTAAATGTACACATTTGTATATTTATTTGTATGTTGTGTATAACTGTATATGTTGTGTGAATAGATAGATAGTGATGAAAGATAGAGGTTTTTGTAATAGAGTATTGTACACCTTTACGAATAATCAATGTTTATATAAAGGAAACTAATTAAATATTAACGACAAAACAAAAAAAGTATGAAGAACAGAACGAAGTATTTTGTTAGGTCGTTTATGGATTTAAGCGATTTCTGAATCTTTATGTAAACAATTTAAATGAGATCATTAGGTCATTTTAGTGAGATATACTACGAAAATAAAATGTATTGAGAAATATTTTTTATTTAAAGTTTTAAAATATTAAATTCATTCATATGTGTTTTAAATCTCACAATATTCGGTGTTTAACGATTGATTAATGATCATTTACACAATCCAAAGAAAATAGAAAAAAAAGTTTTTTTTTCTGTGGATCCTCTCGTTAAATAAACAAAGGGAAACCTAAATCTTATATACTCTCAACTTCTCAAGGGACAGCGATGCTGCGTCTAATGAATGAATGGCCGATACCCAATATTCTAAAACTATAAGTCCTAAGATCCAACGCTGGACATAGAAAAAAGAAGTATCAGCGGCCAAACATAAAGTAACAGAAATTTTAAAAATTATTGCTAAAGCAGTCACATTGGATAATCACAGAAAGATTTTCTATGCTAAATGCGATAAACAATTCTCCAACATTTATATATAATAACAGAAAACAATTAATAAATGTAAATACACATAATGCAAATACATATTATGTCGTTAATTCCTTCTGTTCTTGCATAATTTATAAACATTTCAATACAACAATCTCATTGTGCACATATATATATTTAATGACCATTAATTTAGTATCAATTAAATAAAATTGCTAATAAATTAATAATAAATGTAAATTAAATAATTTGTATCTGTTTGTGATTGCATATACTTTTCAGGGATGGCAGAAATACTTTTTTTTTGTATTTGAAATACAAATACAAATTAAATACATTTGAAAATGGCAGAAAAATACAAAATACAAATTACAAATTACATTTAAAAAATATTGTATTTCAAATATAAAATACATTTTTCTAAAATACTTACCCTTTACACATTTTTTAAAATTAAAAGTATATTTTCAATTATAAAATAGAAAATCAAATCAAATTCAATTTAATAGAAACGAACATTGAAATTACAATAGATTCATAATGTCTATAATTGCTGATGGTATTGAATTAAATTTTAAAAACACTGTTTTTACAAACTTATAAGTTTATAAAGTTGATCAAAAAGAACAAAAAAAAAAAAAACAGAACAATTCATGGAACAATATTTAATGAAATTTCGAGATAGTCGTATTATGAAAATTAGAATTCTGTTTGCGAAGTTTATGTCCTAAAGATAATCGTAACGTAAGATGATTTTCATTAAAATATTTATAATACGTAAACTATTTGAAAAATTCTTTGGTAATGAATCCCAAGCAATACAACATCGCAGTCGTGTTTTAATTTATTTCGCAATAAATAATTAAATAAATAAATATATTCGAATTAATTGTTTATTTTCATTTTAATTTTGTATATTTAAAAAAATGTTTGTCTTTGTATTTTCAATTAGAAATTACTTTTTAAAAAAATGTGTTGAAAATATAAATTGTTGACAAATGTAATTAAAATACAGGTTTAAAATAGAGTATTTTAATTACTGCCATCCCTGAATTACTTTTAACTTATATGTTGTGTATACTTTGCAAAATAATATATGTACTAATATTTAATGAATTATTATTATTACAATTATAGAATATGATTAATAAAACGATGTTTTTAAATAAATCGTTCGCTCGTTATTTATTTTTTATGATAGCATTTAAAAATAATTTTCACTATTTATATGATTGTTTTGTATGCATTGGAATAAAAAAAATAATTATTAAATAATATTTAGCGAGTGATTCGCTTTTATTTCTATTTTTAATGTGATAAGATTTTGACTTAAAATACAATTATTAATTATTAGCATATGTATTTCGAAAATTATTAAAAAAAAAAAATTAATAGACACTTTCCCTCTGTCTCATTGATAAATATCTGAGAGAAAAGAGTCTGAAGTGGTTATTCATTAAGTAATTTCATAAAAACAAAATTTTCCTTTTATTTTTTTTTTTAATTTATAATACGACCATATAAAACAACCTGAATTCAATCACAAAATATGTCAAAAATATTCTTTTTTTCTTTATCTTTATTTTACGGTTTAATCAAATCTTTTATTTTTATGTCAAAATTCATTCATTCATTCATTTGAAGAATGAGTTTACACATATTGCTTATGATTTTTTTTTTTTTTAAAGTACCGTTTATTAAAAGCGGGCGAAAGCATTGTCGGTTAGAATATGTTAACTTAAAAATTTAAAAGAATTACAGATTAATGAAAACCGATTTACGTGACCGTAATGGGAAAAGATCGGGGGCTGCTAACGCTTCAAATATGTTGTTTCACTATGAATTTATAAATATTTCGACACAAAATATTAATTCAATCTTATTCCTAACAGATTTATATAAAATTTCTTATATAATTAAGAAATATTGGACTGCAATGGATTAAAATCAAAAGCGATCTATTCGAATTTAATTCGCATTTCGAGATAAATGCAAAAATAAAAATATAACCAGAAAAATGAAATACGGCGCAAAATGCGAGAAAAATTAATTTATAAACGTTAAGAGTGGTAGGTAGCATGAACATGGCTAATAAAAATGCGTTGTTATTACATTAATAATAGCCTTGAGATCACGTATTTTGTTCAATTTCTAAATTACAATTGTTTCAAATAACTATGTAAGTTTTTTTACATAAAAATTATTGATTGAATTCAAAAATGTCTTTTTAAGATTTTGTACGTAAAAGATTTGAAAAAAAAAAAAAAACATGTTTTATATTAAGTTCTTAATTCATTATACAGATTAATAAAATTTATTCCTTTAATCAGAATATTTAAATAAAACGGCAGATTTTTAAATTATTTTAAGGACAAAGCCTCGAAGAAAGAGATTCAATAACGAAAAATACATGAAGTTCTAATATATCTTATCAACACCTGCGTAACAAACTGTAATTGCTTAAAGAAATTAACCGAAAATTGGTTTACCTTTACATCATAATTATAAAAGTTAATTTAAACCAAAAATCAACCAAATTGACTGAAAAGTTAAAATATACAGTAATCGCGTCAACAAAATGAATAGAAATGAAACGGACCCATTTGTACCTATTATAATTATTGAAATAATTTGAAATTTGAAAAAATAAATATATATGTATTAATTATTAATAAAAATATTGAACTTACCATTTGAATTTCCAGAACTCAAATTATTCAGCATGTTTGCTGAAAAATTTCTAATCGATATCGTCGACAGTTTGATGTTTTATTTTGCACACAATAATAAAAGTCAAATTTACACAGCACTAAATCATTTTATATTTCTTAATTATTTGGTTTATATCATTTCTGAATCACATCATAAAAAAAAAACTACATATTAGCTTTTAAATGGACATACAATTTAATTGAATTATCTAAAAAAAAAAACAATGGCATTACTTAATATTTTCATAAATCACATTATTTCCGCGGTTAAATTTTCTAAACTGATAGCAACCATTTTAGCGGGTAAAGTCTCTATTTATTTGAATTTCAATGAGATCTTTTATTGGTTTTGATTTTCACTCTTGTTGAAAAATTATTTCCACCAGTTTTTAGAAATATATTATAAAAGAAAACGTAACTCAAATTTGACGATTCAGTGATTACCATTCGGTTTATATAATCTTTCGATAAACGTTATTAAAATTACAAATCTTTTGTGTGGCTATTTACTATTTATATATGATAAAATTTTCAGTTTTTTAGGTTTACAGCGGCTGAGTACTTACGCCACAGGTTTTTTTTCTTTTCAGTTTTTGAATTATTCCAGAAATAACTGAGTTTCGACAATTTTACTACATTGCCTAAAATAAATTCTAGGCTTCAAATTTCAAATATCCTCTACGTGCTATAAAAATTATAATTAACCTTAAGATCTATGACAGAGAAGTCAATAGTCTACAATTTAAAAACAGAAAAACCACCATTACTTAATTTTTCCTGGTCAGATATTTAAATTTAATTTCATTGACTCTAAAATTTTATGAACTAATAATGAATTCGATTTTCTTTGTTTACACAATCAATAACAACCGAAGAAAATTTATAAATATATATAAAGAGAAGAAAATAAGAAATTTAATATTTTAAAGAAAAAAAAAATTATTGTCAGACAGACGAAACTATAAGAAAAAGCAACAAATTAATTGAATTTGTCGTTAATTAACCTTCGAATGTATGTTACGGAAGAAAGTCCTCAGACATTTAACTTTTATTATAATTAAATCAAAACTAATAACTAACATAATACAATAATAGGATGGGAAAATGTAGCTGTAGGTATCCTGGTGCCAATGTTGATTCTATTTCAGCTATAAAATCGCACTATTTTACGTTGGTAAATCGTCACTTACAATCACATAACCGTTTCACTACATGAAGCAAAATTAAATGTTTGTAATCGAATATTTATTTATTCACCATTTAAGCATATCCTGAATGACTTTGATTTTTTTTATCTCTTTTTTTTTATTATAAAGACAACACCGACAAAAATATGTAAGCTTATATAAGCACACGAACTTGACGAAATCTCTTAGCGCACTGACTCTTAAAAATTATTGCACATTAAAATTGAATCTCTATCGTTGAAGTTATACTAAATAGTGGAATGAATAATAAGAGGCGATACAGTCGACGATAAAGGCGACGATCAGCCATCATACCCACCGTAAATCTATATGTGAATAAGAAGGAAGTAGGGCGAGTAGAATGAGATCACATGCAAAGCCGTTCATTTCGATTTCGGTGTCGTTCATTGGTTGAGTTCGTTTCTCTATGCATGGTTTTGAAGGCAGGGCTTCGGTAGATGTGTGCTATGTTGCATTTTATGCGCGCAGTCTTTCTCTTTGGGAATCGGTTTCCAATCCATTCTGTATGTTTTTCCTCTATGTCGCTATTTTACTATACCTTTAATAAAAAAACATTATGAGATGTTTTGAATTTTCAATTTAATGCTGGTTGTGTTGTTGTTGGTTAATATTATTGTATTATATCCACTGTAGTGTAGGTATGCCATGCCGATGTCGTGAAAGTATATAGAGAGAAAAAAAATGTAATAAATTTTTGTAGTGCATCGAGCAATATTAAGTTTGTTTTTTATTTTTACCTTTTCACATAAAATGTTTTATTAAATTTTTAGCATCAGTGTGGGGAGTTGCTGGTATTTTTTTTTTCTGTTTATTATAAATACCAGCCGAATATATATAACTAAAAAGTGGCATGGCGGTGGCTTTATGCAAATATGAATGTCAAATTTTTTTTTTATATTAAATTAAACTTTTTAATATACATTTTCAAATCAATCAGGGTTCCGAGTTTCTGTAGACAATTATTAGATGTTATTACTTTTATATTTGGCTCTTGTTGAAAAATGTTATTATATATTTTTTTTTTCTTTTCAAGTCTTTGAAGAGTAGCCTTATGTTTCTTTGACTTATAGTTGAATATAATATATTAATATATGTTTGAACAGCAAATTTAGGTAAAGCTAAAAGTTATGAATAGCAAAGTATTTTAGATATTTCTCAATTTTTTTTAATAAGTATATTGAAGTACCTGCTACAAATATATGACTGAAATTATTTACTACAACCATCTGAAATCAACTTCAATGCAAAATAGTTGTAAAGGAAATATTTTATAATTGTAATTTCAAAGTGTATTGTTTTGTTCTTGACGTTACTTTAATGTGCAATTAAAATATGCAATACAGAATTACAAATATTTAATTGAAAATATCAATTGCCAGAAATACAAAAATTAACAAAATTGAATTTATTTGTTTTTTAATTATTATAAAATAAAGTGTTATTATTAAGGTTTGGTTCAATTTAAAAATGCATTGAATTATTATTTATTATTAACAGCAATTACACTATAAACTAATTTTTGGAAATCATCTTGTTTGCTACTCACAGATCAGCTGATATAAGTATCGGAAATATTGATAATTTGCTGTCGATATTTTGGTGACAAATCACGATGTTGATTTTTATAAATACATCACGTGATTACAATATCGTACATTTTATCGTCTATATTAGAATGTTTCGAGTGCGCCATCAAGTACACTAGATTCATAATATAGAATTTTATGATTAAAAGTATAGAAGTGGAGTCGAAAGGAGCTCGCTAAAATCTATAAGCGCAAATCATTTTTATTATTATAGTAAATTGGTCTTATCCATGTCTCGAAACTCACTAGACCGATTTTAAACATATAATAAACCTCAAAGTAGATCAAAATGAATGATGTATGTATAATGTATATATGGTTTATTCAGTAATTTTTTTTTTGTCACATATTTTATAAATGTAATATACCTACATAATAGTTTTGATTTTCAACTACTGATATAATTTTAAATGAATTATTTTGATTATTAGAGATACTTTTAAAGGAAAAGTGAATTAAATAAAATCAGAATTATTATTAAAGCTTAAAAAGTTGAAAAATGTTTTCTTGCTTTCCGGAATGGATTATTTTATTGCCGAATGGATACTTACTATCGCCACAGTTTGCACTAAACTTGGTCTCGGTAAGCACTAAGATAAAACTTAGGGAACTTTCAACCGTAATTCGTCACGATTTAAATATCCTCAGAAACAGACGAATGTAACAAACATATTACATAACTCAAGATTATATATCGAATTGTACACGAAAATCGGTTGATCATTTGAAAATACGCATTTTATTGTCAGAATAATTTAATTTGAATGCTTCATCTAGAATTCATTTAGAAATTATGTCAATGTACGTATCTGATATATTATAGTCATTATTTTAAATTTCTATACGCGAAATATTTATGTCGCACCACTTAAATCACTCATTTAATTAGGTGTCGAACAACTCTAAATTGTCGCAATAAAAGTTTTTTAACATTTTAAAAAAAAAAACGTTTTATAAATTATAAATTATTTATTCATTATATAATTCAACATAAGTTTTAATTCGTTTTTACCTATTAATTGTTCCTTTACGTATCTCGGCATATATTTTGGCAGACACGTTTAAACTACAAAAAAACAAATAGGTATTTGTCGCGCCATCTACTACTAATATTCATCCAAAGAATCAAAGTAAGCTTTTTAAAACTTACATAACTCATGCGGTTGTGGTGGTTGATAAAAATATCTCTTTCATAAAATATAAATAAAAAAAAATATATATTTGAGATAAATGATCCGCGTTAATGGAGGGGGAGGGGGGACTATTTGTGAAACTGACAAGGGGTAGAAATATACAATAGTTATGGTCGTATATGAAATTTTAAAAATTTGAATACCAAAATTAATTATTAATTTTAATATTATGGACATTCACCACGGGAGGGGGGTCTAGAAAATTAGCCATAGACAGACAATGGGTGGGAAGGGGTTAAAAAATTACTAAATATCGTTGACATCATTTGTGGACGGTCCCATAGATGCCATCGGTTGATTTACATGTGGATATGTGGATATATCTGCACCTATTTTTGAGCCATCATAAACCAAATTATTAAAAAAATTAATTACTTACATGTGAAATCGATTCTAATCAGCTCATCTTGGATTAACTAAACTCATTATATGTATAGAATGTATAGGTGTAGCTGTATTCTATTTCTATACATAATTACATAGTCTCTATAAACGTCTAGCATGAATAGGTCATATTCCCTGTGGTGGACTTGATTTAGTTGTGCTATAATAATAAAATATAGACAAGTAATATTTGGTAAAAATACAAATGGCTTTTTGTAAGACAAAATACGAAATGCATTTGATTAAAAATAATAATAAGATATGCAATAAATTCACAAATATCATTATCTATTAAAAGATGGTAAACCAGCAAGCTGTACTGATGATTGCGAAAGTAGGAAATCTAGATATATGTATAGCGAATAAAATGAGAATATCTATCAAATGCATAGAGATATGTATGAATGTAGTAATTGCTTGTTGATGAATTTGGTTTTAAATTATTTCTCTTATTAGAATATATTATTCTCAGAACGTGTTATTATTATTGTATTATTACATATTGTATCTACTTCATTCTGTTACGACACATAGTAGAATCTCCTATGTGTCTAACAGAATGATTAGTTTAATTTTAATTTTAAAATATTTGAGTTAATATGCATATTAAAAATAATACTTTTATAAGTCCGTACAATAAAACTTTTTAGTAAATCTTAATCAATAACAACATAATAAAAGGATTATTTTGGTCGATATTTTTTTTTAATGTATTTTTCAACGTCCAACAATTATAAACTTGACCAATCGAAATAAATGTCAAATAAATTTAAATGACTTACAATTTAAATGTGACATATTTTAAACATTAAACTGTAAATACTCACACATAAAAATGAAGACTATTATCCAATAACACTCTTTCTTATTATATTTTATATCACATGGCCATATCTTTTAAAGCCTTTCGTAAACCATTGAAAATCTCTTAATAAATCAACTTTATCTTCTTTCTATGCACATAATATGGAAGTAGAGAAATATTCACAGTCACCCACCATAATAGTAATAATATGTAGATTGTAGATTGTACATGTATAAATGCTCAAACTCAAACATGAAACATAATACCATATATTATTTGAAAACGTGTATAGAAATGTGAAACAGTATTTCTACGTAAATTTTATATATATGTAATAATTTTTGCAAAATTACAATCAATGTGAAGTTATCGATGTAATGTAAGCAATAAGCATATATTTATATATGAAAATAGAAGTAGATGTGTTTGGAAAAAAAATATTATTATTATTTTTTTTTTTTTCAGTTTTTCAAAATTGTTCTATCTCTGTTTTCAAAACTACCCTTAAAAACAATTCAGTGATTTTCTTTCTTACATTTTATTTAATTTTAAATTAGCTAAATAATTAATTTTCAAATAAAATTTAATAATAAATTCCACAATATGTTACTGAAAAATGGACTTTTATACTTCAGGGTTCGATATTGTAGAATAACGATTTGCAGTCTCTGTACCTAGTATAACTGCGATTTTTGTGAAATATAATCAATTTCGATTTTTTAGCAATATAGATATTTTAATTTTAATTGAATTGTTTTGAAATTGTTATTGTTTTTAAAGAAAAAAGAATTCAAAAATCTTTATATGAGAATTTTTATAACCTTGTTAATTGGATGTAAATTGAGGACATTGTATTTGTTTTTAGCATATAAGGCAATTCCCCGATGACAGCTGCCCTCCAGCAGTTGTATAAGAAAGAACGGGATAGTTGCATGATTTCGTATACAACTCTCTCGTTCTTTCTTATGCAACTGCTGGTGGGCAGCTGTCACCGGGAAATGCCCTATAGTTTATAAACTAAGCATATAGAAAATAAAATTTGACATATGAAACACTAGAGTGACAGGGTAATGTATGGAGATTTTTTTTCGAATGTTGGGAAGCATACCAACAAAATATTGTTGTATTTGGTGTATAATGAAGATACCCGAAACATGATGCCGATAGGTCAACGGAAAAGAGGCCTAAATTGGATTTTAAGAAAAGGGAAATAAAAAAATACAAAAACAAAAAATCTGTTGATGCAGAGTAGAGTGTATTAAGCCGAGAATACACTAGCAATTTTATTGAGGAAAAATGCATCTTTCAATCTTCTTTTAACTCGTCTACATGAGCACAGTGACAATAGATATTGGACAATAATATTGTCGAAAAATGGACCGTAAAATTGCTAGTCTGTTCTCGGCTTTAAAAAAATTTGAAAAAAGTAACAAAAAAAAAACAACTGATGCGCAATAGCTTACAAGGTTATTTTAAAAAAATTCTTTATTTTCTAAATTTAAAAAAATATTTTAATTTTCTCTGTCATTATAGACCAAATACAATAATATTTTAAGGTATGCTTCCCACAATATTTGAGAAAGTTGAAAGCCCCGGTCCTCGTATAATGCACATAATATATGCATTACATATATAATTATATACCTATATATTTCTTATATATTAAAATTCAACGATTTCATTACTATTTATATTAAGAATTTTCAATAATTTTTTTCCGCTGATAAATATATATGTTAGGATTTTATAAAATATTATCAAATAACCCAAGCATAGATATAAATCATAATGAAAATGACAGATTACTCAAAATGCAATTACTCAAATTTTGACAATAACTACAGAATTAACTTATTCCAAATTAGGGATTGACTTTGATTTTATTATAATGGATAATAGAGTAGCGCATTCTCTAACTTACGCAAAACTTACATATTGAATCGATACGTACGTATGATGGTACGGAAAAATTGAGGAAAGCGTAATGGAAAAATTGATAATAATTTTATTTTTTTCATATTCATATAGGTATATTTTATTTATATTCGTCATCCAAAACGAAAAAGAAAAAAGTGAGAAAAATAGAAGGGTTTTTATTCATATTGATAAACAACATTTTTCTTTTTGTTTATTCGTCATTCCCCATTTTAGGAGACATAAAATAAATACATAATAAAATTGTTGCGTATATAAATCAAATGTTACAATACTACATTCAACGCCATTCAATTAAATGTTCGTATAAATTGAAAATATTTCAGAAAAATTATTTTGTGTAAGGTTTCAAGCACGGTTGTACTTATTTCAGTAAGGAACAAAAAATTATTTCATAAAAAGGAATTAGATCTATTTAATAAATTATTATGTTGCTGAAAATTTTAATATTTTTAGTTTTCTTTTTTATATTTATTCAATAAATAAAGAGCTTTTATTTCAGTTATAAGCATAGGTGCACACGCTTCTGATTTCAGGGAGGGGTACATTTGAGAAATTTAGATAGGGTATTTTTTTTTTTTT
>JAABKK020036682.1:0-14114 GCA_011634745.2 Catotricha subobsoleta
AGATAATTATCTAGATGACACTATCTGTTATCTAGATGAAATTATCTAGATAAGATCGTTATCTTTCCCAACACTGAGTAGAACTATGGTATATTTTGTCTAGAAAAAGAAAACATTACTACATCAATTTATTTATATCGTATTTTGATTTTCTATTAAATAGTTTTTATTTCAGTTATAATGATGAGTACTACAGTTCTTGTGTTAGAATTCATTAAATATGTTAAGTATTTATATAACAATGTTTCAATTCATCTTTCATAATAAATAATAACATTTACATAAAAATAAAATAGATTTCCAAACCAACTGATCGCGATCTGATCTATGAATGGTCTAGAACTAGATTAGATGGTTTTGATAATAATTGATATGATATAATTTGTGTAAATCATATTCTCTCACAAATAGATACAGTTAAGATCGTTTTTTTTTTTTTTTTAATAATCAATTTCAATGATTTTTTATTAAATTTCTATATCAATGAATCCTTAAATATTACGAGTTTGTATTTTCAATGTTATATTATTTTAAAATGATCTGAATATAGAATCTAAAAGTGATCTGCAGATCGTGATCTAGATCAAGATTTTATAGGTGATCTGATCCAATAATAATTAATATATGTACGCTATTTAAAAAAAAGTATGTTTATAGTTTAATAAATTGAATAATTAAAATTTTAATATTACGTTTCAAAATCGTGAAAACCTTTATAGGTACATTCATCATTTGAACTTTCCTATGCTTTATATCGCAGGATATATTTCGTTATCAAAACCTTTTTTTCATATAATTTTTTTTTTTTTTTAATTTAAATGAAAATATGATTGTCTATAAAAGTTTTAATTCTCTTAAAGACATTGCACTGGCATATATATATATTTGTATATTCATAGAAGTTAGCAATGGGTATGGAACTATAAACATTATTATTCCTCATTTCTAGTTTCTAATGACAGCCATTTAAATCGTATTGAAGCAGGTAACAAATTATTGTAATAAATAAACATCTTTACTTATAAATCAATCAAATGCTTACAAAAACATTTACTGTTTCTATTATTTATGATATTTTGATTTAGGATAAATGAATTTGTATTTTCCGTCTCAGATTGTTAAAAAAAAAAAAACCAAATCAGAAATATTACGTGATATATGTGTTTAAATAATTTAATGGACATAAACCAAAAAAAAAAAAATAACCAAAACTATATAGAAATTTTTGAATGTCTGTAAACATGCAATTACTCCAAATCAATTTACCCTAGTGAAAAAAAAGAATGTAATGTAGAAGTCATTACCACTAAACCACGGCATAAACAGCATAAGTATCCATGGCAAAACCATGATATCATGTCAAAAATGTTATGCCATACTTTTGACATGATACCACAATAATATACCATACTTATGCCGTGTTTCTGCTGCCATGATTTCGACATCACATTTTTTTCCGCTGGGGTTTTCCACTTTCCATTATTGCGCAAAAATTGCAAGATTTTTGATATAAATCCTATAATAATATTAAACGATGGATGTATAGAGAAAAAAAAATACTTGCTACTTGTTTGTTAACTAAAATCTACTAAAACTAAGTATGTAATAAAAATTTAGATTTTAAATTGCCTTTAGACACTTAGACAGATGTATTATGCAATGCGATTTATTTTATATTACTTATATTATTAAAATAAAAAATTACTGAATCTTAAAGATTTTTATTTCTCGCCTCCAAAAACTGAAGTGTTTGCAAAATAGACATGGTCACTGTGGATGAATGGATATTTCACTAAATTTAATTACTTAATAAAATAAATACAAGAAAACCACAAATAGTTACATGTACAATTGGACAAACGAAAGAGAAAAAACGTTAAAAAAAAAGAAAAGAAAAAATTTGTACAAAAAACTTCAAAATAATTCAGTAACTCTTTTCTTCGGCATTCATACAGGCAACTCTTCAAAAGACATAATCTTGACCCGCTTAATGCAAATCATCATCACCAAATATAATTTTATTATTAAGTCATTAGTTAATGTTTGTTTATGTTATTTGTTATTCTTATGCATTATTTTAATAAATAAAGTAGGCAGACGAAAACGAATGTTTAGCACATTTAACTAAAAAGTCTTTTATTTTTAACTGTGGCCAAGTGCTTGGATACACCAATTCATTATTTACGGTGTACCTCTGTTATTATTATGAATATTAAATATTAATTAAGAAAATAAAAAGAAGAAAAAAATAAAATGCCAGTGGCGACAATAATAACCTTTTATAAATATTTATAATGAATTTTCATTTACGTTGCAATTTATATAATCAACGAGGTAATTTATATTAAATGTACCTATAAATATATTTGAACCTGACTGAAAACTAAATTTAATATGAATTTTAATGTAAAAATTACAAATATTGTTTTTTAATTAGTATTATGTTAAGTATTATGGTTTTGTTGAAGGAAAAGAGTATTGATTACAATACAATTTACCATTGGATAAGTTAATTAAAAAAAAAATAAATAAATATATTTAAAAATGATGAGGAAAAATGAAATGGCACAAAAAAAAATGTTATCAACATATTTTTATATTTAATTGAAAATAAAAAAACAATAATTTGAGAAAGTTTTTAATTAATTTCTGGTACTTAATAGGCAAACTAAATATTAATTTAAAAAAAAAAGTAATAATTGTTTTTAATTAGTGTGAACTGAAAAATATTGATTTCAGCCATTGATTTTATATGCAAGGTCTTCAAATATTTATTAAAACGATATTTATATTTAGCATTTACTTCCTGGATTGCTTGTTGTTTTGGTAAGATTGCTGTAATTCTATATTATATAAGAGGGCGACGCAGCACCATTTAGATTTTTAATTGAACTTTGTATGAAATTTTTGAAATTTTAAATTAATATCTTTTCATTTAGCAGGTAGTGGGCCTATTTTATTTTCCTGAAAGCAATATTTTAAGAAATAAAACTAATCTATTATCCATCCATAATTATATGTAGAATTTAATTCAAGTTTTAATTAAATTTGTTGAAAAAATTATACATTTCCTTTTAACCTCTATTGCATTTACTTTTCTGATGACAAAATATTAATAAAGATATTAAAGATGCGGATAATTACATGTGAAAAAATAATAATATTTAAAACGTTCACATTTTTCTACCATAAGTTTTTTAATTAAAATTTTTCGTTGGGTTCTGCCTGTTTATTTGGTATGGTATTTCTGTAGATCGGAAAGGAAAAACAATTTAATTTGTTCGACATGTTGAATTTTCATAAAGAGCCTTACTTGGTAATGTTTTTCTGTATACAATTCCATTAAATGTAATAATTCATTCGAATAGTTTATTATGCTTGGCCAGTATAAATATAGTATAATTTTGAATTCAAGAATATAGTTGACAAAATTCTTGGTTCACTTTAATTTAGTTATTTATTTTCGAAGAGCAATAAATCTTTAACCAAAGTGTACAATGTATTTTACATCAATCATTATTGTTTTTAACATTATTACATTTCCTGTTCTTGAATAAGCGCATAATAATAATATATATATACATTCATAACATTGGTATATATGACTATTTTAATGTTTATGCTATAATGTTCAGTAAATTTTTGCAAGATATGTATTGCTACCTATGTCTTCCATTAAAATTGTAATATCACTTAATATCTCTTTAATACGTACTACATTAAAATATGATATTATAATTAAAGTGAAACTTATTATCAAACATTTGTGTATACTTCAAAGCCCAGCAACAGCAACTAAATATTACAACAAATCACCTTTTAAAATTCAATTCAAACAGTGAAAGTTTACATAACAAAATATGCGCTTATGATTTTCAGTTTTACTATTTTATCTGCACAACAGCTTGAATCCACAATAAACATGATTTTATGTTATTGGAAAAATGTTCTATACTGCGCATCATAGAGGTAAAAGTCGTGATGATGATTATATGGACTTGTCGTTTTTTTCTCTACTTTTTCATTTTTCTTTTTCTGTGATTTTTTTTTTTCGTTTTGCTTCTTTTGATTAGATCTACGATGGTTAGGTACATCAGGTGTATAAAAGAACATACACGATACACCGAGACGTACAAATATAGTACTGCTGAATAATTTAATTTTAATTTTATTTGTTATTATAAAATATCGGTGGAATTGCGGAAGAGATTTATAATATTCAATTGAAAGAAAAGATCAATAAAAAAAAGCGAATCCAAATTTATTGTATGTGTTTATTTCCAATAATATACGGCGCACTGATCGCATTATTATATTATGATGATGCACGGTATTGTAAATAATGGCTTTTATCTAAATCATCAGATAAATAATGTTTTTTTTTTTTGCTATTTCTAAAACGTATTTTATGAATAAAATTTGGTTGAGTACACAGATTTTATATTAACACTTACTATCGTATGATTTATTTGATTGCAACGTGAAGTATTATGTAATAGGAGTTGCTTTGACTTATTTATTAATCACATTGAAATTACTAATAACTTGTAGACTATAGTTAAATCAAAACTGTGGAATGCAGATTATTATCCATTATAAAAATTTGTTAGAGTGACTGAAATTCTAATTACCACTTCGAATTTGGTAAGCTTTTAAAATGAATTTTTGCTTACTGTAAGACCGACTTGATTTTATAGATTTCTTCAAAATTTAATTCTTTAATTTCCATTTTTGTAATGTTTGTCAAAAAAAAAAAAAAAAATTTTGCCTGGTTTAGCAATTCGGCCGAATTTCTCAAAAATGAAGTAATAAACATTTAATTATAAAAACTTCATAGTTCTTCGATATATTTTTAATGCAGTAAAACCATCAGAGGGCACTTAAAAAACAAACATAATGAATTTAATCAAAATGTCCCAAAAATATTTTTTATTTTCTAAATGTCTTCTAACAAAAAAAAAAAAAAAAAAATACATAGCCAGACTTAAAATGCGTTCCATTCTAATATCAATTAAATTACTAAGACGGTCCATCATAAAATAGCGGCTACTTTCAAAATTGAAATTAAAAAGAGATGAGAAAAATCAAACACAATTACAAATAAGTTCGCGTAAAGTGTTTAATTACACTGCACCAAAAAATTTCAATTTTTTTTTTTTTTTTTTTTATCGAAAAATTATAGATAATTACATTACATAGTGGTCCAATATTTAATGTAGAATTTTTTTTTCTTCACATTTCAACAGATATGCCATCATCATTATTAAATTTGTTGATTTGTTAAAAATCGATTCACGTCAGGTACTAATTTAATTTAATAATAAATGTCTAAGTGTGTCTACCCATCATTCAAACTACAATTCAAAGTAAAATAACAATATTATGTTCTTTTTTTTTTCTTCCATTGAAAATGTATTTGCCTATAGCGCTTTATTTTTAGAGTATCTACATCAGAAATCAGTCAAAATATTCAATCCCGCATCAATACCTATAAATACGAAAATAATAATTTTAACAATGAAAATATATAATAATCAATGTAAAAGCTTTTTATTATTATTATTTTTGTCTGTATTTCCGCCGATAATCTGTATGTTCATTTGAACGGAACGAGAAAATGAAACAAGTTAAAATTTGCATATATGCTCTTTCATTGAATTATAAGCAAAATTAATAAATTAAATTGAAGAATTCACTTTTGTTTGCGATTTTTTTTTCAACTTTACTTTAAGATGGTTAACTACATGTGTTGTGTCTTAAGCTCCTCATCACTGAATCTCAAATATGCTTTATGACTAAAGACTATACGAGCAAACCAGAAACGAAACATATCCCAAAAACTCTGAAGAATCTTCTTAATTTTACGGTGCTGAGAAAACTCAAATTTTGAAAAATCTCTTTATTTGGCTAAAGCCAGAAACTTAGGATTTGTGATTCAATCAATTAATTTAGCTGAATAATATAATATATCTCATTTTTAAATCAAGAAAAAACTATAAGTATGGAAAAGAGTTTTCATAGGGAACTAAACATACTCAGATGAATTATGGCTGAAATTATTCAATAGGAACAATTCCGTATGACTTAATAAATCTAGTTTATAAAAAATGTCGACGGGTGATCCCCTGATCATCTATAATCCCACAATGTTTTCATACTAATATTTTCAAAATTTTGTAACATGATTCTTAACAACAAACTATGTTTGGAATTTTATGAATTGATTCAATTTCAGGTTTATTTTTTTCCTTATTTATGTTGCGGATGTGCAGCAAAGCAAGTAAACAAGATAAAAAAATTCCATGATGCGTGAAATTATTGAAATACTTAAAAAAAGTACTATATGGAAAAAAAGAGTTCAGCCAATCTATGTGTCAATAATGACAACAACATTCACATTATAATAAACACATCAAATATTTTGCAATATTATATATATTATATTATTATAATTTGCAAAGGTAAAATGAAGAGTTTTATAATATTTTCTGTAGTAGATGAGAATAATATTAATCGAAAGAGAAACAAAACTTGTAAAATATCTTATTTGATATTTTTAATTTTATTTTTCTGGATGAAAATAAAAGTAAATATACATAAAATTTTATCATTTATTATAAAGTCGGAAGAAATTTTTATGATGATAACATTAAATGATAATTGCATATAGTGCTTTGGTTAATAAATGTACATTAAATTGCATACCTTCATTGCAATAAAATAGTTAATACAATAAGAAAAAAAAAAAAAATTTTAACAACATCCCAGCAATGTAATTTTATTCAAACAGTTAGTTAAAAGGTTGGTATGAAAGAAATAAACGTGAAATTATAATGATATAATAATGATTAAAAATGAAACGCGATTGCGCACCGCATTTTATAATAATCATTCACATCAAAACCGCATATATATGTTAAAATAAAAAATAAGAAAAAAATAAATAAATAAATAAATATTATAATTGCATAGAATGTATGTATAAGGTGATACATATTATAATGGCGAATGGAATATGTTCTGTAAATTTACTATAAATGTATTTATATATTTTACACATTTTACTGTTACATCAAAATCATTATGAATCAAATATGGTAAAAAATCTAAATACAGTGTTGATTTCGATACAGTCGTCTTGTATTAATTTCAAATTTGTAAAATATTTTTAAATTGATATTAAGATACTTATAGAGGCGCATAAGTAAGACTTATTTTGCTTTAAATGGTGGGAGGTAGTGGTAGACCAACGAATATGTTTTGAAATATACTCGTGTATATATGCGGCAGGTAAGTAAGTTGTAAGTATATTTACAAGTAAAATACGGTGAGTTAGTGAGAGCTTTTTTTTTTGTATATATATTTATATATGTATTCTTTTTTTTCCTTAAAATATCGCTCGTTTTATTGTGCTCGCGCGCGCAAATAGAGAAAAATTATCTTTACTGTGCATTAAGTACAATCTTCTTCTTCTTAATCTTTTTCACGTATTTTTTTTTTTTATTTATTTTCTTTTACTATTTTCAAGTACCCATATAAATTTATCATTTAAAATATGGTGGTGGAGGCAGCAGTATATAAAATAAGATGAAATCCATATGATTTTGTCAGTTATTAGACCGCAGCGCACGGTCGTATTTAATATATATAAATATTTTTTTTTTTTAAATAAAACTTGGTTAAAATATTAATCATTGTTACAATAATGTAATGTTTGTTATTAAATGTATAGAAATTAAAAAAATTAACGAAAAAAGTATTAACGAGAAACGAACATTGATATTTAAAAAATTTTGGAAGCAAAAAATTTAAAAATCAATATTAAATATAACGTTCGCAAAGGGAATATTTAAAAAGCGATCACAAGTGTAATTGTGGTGTATTTATAATATTTTTAGTGTGAGATTAATATTGGATACAATAACATGAGATCGCCTGAGTTTATGGTTAGTTAAAAATGTGCATGGATTTAATTTTGTTGTTTTCTTCAAAATTTTGTGGATGATGCAATGTGTATTTGTGGAAGAAAAGAAAATGCTTGTGATTAAATTACTTGGCACGAATTATTATTAAGTTTGAGTATCATAAATTAGGCCAATGATAAATTTATGAAGTTTTATAATTATCTTTCAAATTACTTATACTCATGAATTATTTTTTTTTTTTTATTCCTTTTTAAATTTAATAAGTATTGTTGCAAAATCATTATAAATTTTAAAAATAAATCTAACTAATTCGCGGTAACTATTAATAAAATTGTTGATTTTAGCAAATTATTATTTTTATGAAACAATTTTTTTTTTCAAAAAACTAACAAAATTGTTTTATCAAATTATGCAGAGAATATTTAATTCTAATGAATGAAACCTTGTATCTATTTTATTGAAAAAAAAAAAAAAAAAACATTTTGATTATTTATTCAATTTTCAACAATACCCTCATATTTATAGTTATTATTTATACACATCTAATAAGTAAAACTAACATTTCAATAATAAATATAGAATTTTTAATCAGAATAATATCAAAATTAATTTTTGTTCCTCAAGTCTGAACATTATTTTTAAATTTAATATGAAAAAGAAGGAGAATATACAATTAAAAATTGAATTTGTATTTCTGTAAAGGTTGTTGATTTTGTCACAAAATGATCCATAAAGAAATCTTTATTCTTAATTAAAACCCAAAAATAAATTAAATCCAATACTTCAAATATATTCAAATTTTAATCATTTTCTAAGCAATAATAAATCAGTAATTAACAAATATACCAAATAATATAAAACCAACAACAGTCGTTTGACTGGCCTGATGGTAAAAGATATCGTTTCGAGAACGTTCGTTGTATAAAATTTATAATAAACGTTATATTTTGCATTAGAATATAAGGAGAGATGTATTCTTTTATCTTTTTTGATTATTTTAATGTTATAGTATTCACATATAACATTAGATTAAATGAAAAAAAAAACAAGAAAAAACCGTAAAATATCAAAAATTATCACATAATATTTCCATAATATTCTAAAGAAATATATTACCCTAAACTAAATCCATTGAATTTTGTGCAAGCAAAAAAGACTGACCTCACAGTTTTCGTTATGTAGTTCTTGCAACATTGATATAACGGAGTAATAATATAACACTATAGAAACATTTCTAACTGAACAATTTCCAATGAAAATACATATTATTTTTATTAAAAAAGCAGCATAAATATTATTTGTGGAAAACTAAAAGAAAAAAATACTGCCAATTACGATAAGAGCGCACAAAATATAAATTTCTTAATTTCAATAATTCTAATTAAACCATGACCCAAACCGTTAACCAAACAAAGCAAAATTGGTGACAATAACTATTATAAAAAAAAAAAAATGTGAAATTTACCATTTAAATATCATTTAAAATGTTTGCCTTAATTCTCAGCAATCATAATCAACATCTTATTTCATTACAGATAATTAATGTGAATCTAGGTGTATTTCACTTTTAATAAAAATAAATATAATAAAAATCCATTCATTTAATTAAAAGATAAAACTCATGCCTAACATTTTAATATTACATACATTTTTCAATGTGCGGAAGTACCGGAAATATGGTATTCTAATAACAAGCGAAATTGTTAAAATTACAATTTAAATCTAATTAAAATCATAATAATAAAAATATATTTATAAAAAAATCAAAAAAAAAAAAAATTGAGGAGAACAAAAAAAGCATAGATGCCGAAGAAAAAAAAACTTTTAAATTAATTTTTATGCTGCGATATAAAAATGAAAAGCAAAAAAATTCCATTCAAATTATAAGTTATTTTAAATTTGATGAAAACTATAACAAAATAACAACAACAATAAAAAAAAACTGTGAGTTTAGCATCGAAACAATATTTAATAATTAATAATAATGGTACGGTTCGTTAAATTGTAATTTAATTAAATTTGTTTATATTAAGAATGGGATAACTTGTATAAGTTATATCAACAGTAAATAATACCAATTTTTCAGCGCATATAAAAATGAAAATCTAATGGGCTGTAGCTTCTTTTGTATCTACATAAATTTGCTACTTTATTTTCTTTCTGCGAAAAATGTATGTTAACAATTAGTTAAATTTTATTAAACGAAGCCATTTACATTGCAAGTAGTCACTCGCTTTTTGATAAGCAATTAAATCAAAATTTCGAAATTTAAATCGATTATAATTTTCATGTGATAGAATTGAAAATAGAAATACACTTCAAAAACATGATTTGCAATAAAAAAAAAAAAAAACGCGAATAAAATTTGTAATAATAATTCATCTATCAATAATAATTATGACCATATATTTAATTATCATGGCTTTATGTTAAAGATGAAATTTATAGATACTAGAAAATTAATTTGTAAACACAATTTTTGTCATTAAAAAAATTAGTTCAATTAAATTAATGTTAGATCGACATAATCACATAACGATCGGTGTAATGAGAAATATCTTGTTCCATGAAAAAAAAATGCCTGGAAACTCTTAAGAGACAAATCTGAGAGACTTTTTCAGAATATAACGCTATTACGGAGATTTTTTCTGGAACAATTTAATTTATATGATGTTTTATTCAATATTATTTATTATTTCATGTGATATTCATGGGCACTTATCGATCAGCTTATTATTTAAAAAAAAAAAACAACGTATACCATATTGACAATATTACGTAAGTTTTTATTAATTTCAATGATAACATCAATTTTTTCGTAAGTGAGGGCATGTTAACCAATGGCATATGTATTTAAGAAATGGTCAAAATATGTTCAAAATTATGAAAAATTGGAATGTTTATGAAGAAGTAGAAGAAGAAGAGACGAATTAAAAAACTTGAATTTTTTGAATCAAAAATCACAGAATAATAAAATTTAAATTCAATTAATAAGCTGTCGTTTTATTTTGGTATATTTAAAACAGGATATGAAAAATTCAAATAATTTAAAAATTTAAAATAATTCATGAATTATTTGAATAATTCGAATTATTCAAGAAAAAAAAAATATATATATATATATAATAATATTAAAAACACATTTAATTCATATACTTAACGTAAATAATTTAATTTTAATACTTTTATTATTATGTTGATTATAGATTATTAAAAATTAATATTCTAATAATACGAGTATCTTTAATATGTATAACAAATACTAGAATAAAATAAATTCAATATCATGTTGTCTTATATCTCTGGCGTCACGAGAAAATGACTCTTATTTCAAAATACAAAAACAAAGAGTTCTTATTAAAAAAATCCAAGAAAAAATTGCTCTTATTTGAAAATGCACTGAACTTTTCATATAAATTTGAATAAAGCGATTTTTTTTTATCTTTTAATAAGAGCTCTTTGTTTTTGGATTTTGAAATAAGAGTTATTTTCTTGTGGAGCCAGCAATATATAATTACTGCATTCGATTAAATTGATATAAATTGATAATAGTTTTAAGATAATAATTTAATTTATTTGATAATTAATTCTTAAAAATTCGTATCTACACTGATATAGAAATAATTTTTTCGGTGTATCTGTATTAAACATAATACTCGTTATTATTTGTAAGAAATATAATATTAATTTTATGGAATTATTTTTGTTGTTACAGATATAATATATCTGTTACAAATGTAATATATCTAAAGTCTGCGTTCTAAGATTTCTTTAAACTTTCACTTTATATCGGTGACAGATATATCATATCTTTAACAGATATATTAGGGGTATTAACTTAAACGTATAGCTTTAGCACCTCGTGATTGTTTAACAAATTTTCCGCCAATAAACAACAATAATGAAATATCAAATGTCAAAACAATAATCTACGACTTTATTACGCTCATATCCCTTGTGAAAAAAAAATTTGCTATACCCTGTATGAAATTAATACTATGACCTAAATAAGGTATAATATTTAATACCATAATACATATTACATTTTTTATGGTATGAAAATCAATTATATGTTTAACAAACATATTGTACATTTAACAGATATTATTTATATATGTATGTGCATAGACTTTTTCTATCAGTGTATGTAATTGGGATTAGAATTACAAATAATAATATCGTTATCAATATTTAGGCAATATTTATTAATTTTATTCAGTAATATATTTTTTGTTGGTTTTTTGAATTTTTCATATGCAAAAAAAATCATTTTGAATAATTCTTGATTAATTTGAATTATTCAAAAATACCCTGTTTTAAAATCATTTTTTATTTTTGTAAACTAAACCAGAATTCCGAAATAAGCTTGCATTTTTTAAGCAATATGATTTAGATAAATCATTAGCCGGATTAAACCTAATTTTTGCTGAAAAATCTAACAAAAAGATTTAAATTTACCGAAAAATGGTTTTAAAGAGAAACTGCAGTGAGCAAAATAAAAACAAATAAATAAAAAGCTATAAACCATAAAAGGCAAACACCAATATTATATATACGTCTCGCGATTGATGAAAATTGTTTTAAAATCATAAAATCAATTAAAAAAAAAGCTTTTTTTTACTTCAATTATCTGTATGTAAATTAGTATTTTTATTTATTAGTATTTATGACGGAAACATTGAATTATTTAGCAGTTTTATATGAATAATAAGTCACGACACGATACTTCCGAACATAGGTACCGCAGCAACACTTCATTATAAACTTAAACACGATTAATTTTCATAATTTCTAAGTCATGAGAATCATAAATATAAATCATCGTATAATATACAAAAACAGAAAAAAAAATTAAAAAAAACAAAACAAAAAAAAAACACACACACGTCCATTTAACACGTTTCATTGTATAGTTAATATAGCCAACATATCTATGTTTATGATAAAATGAAATCTCTTATGTATATTTAATTATTATGTTGCGGTAGAAGTTGCGATAATAGGATTGTGTTATATGTTTCAAGTTCAATTTAAAAATAATTTTCGTATGTGTATATAATATACATAATAATTCAGAACATAGGCATTTATAAATAAAAATAATATTAAATTAATCATATAGATATTTATTTAAACATTAACTGTTAGTCCATTTCAAATGGTAAAGTTAATGGCTAATATATTTTTATGCTTTCTGAACACAAACAAAAATATTACGTTTTAATGTTTGTTTACAGAAATCAAAAATGTTTATTTTTTTTTTTTAATCCTTTTTAAATGGTAAGAGAATCTTAAGTATTGTTTATAATTTGCTACAAACACTGCATTTGGAAATTGCTAAAAGTCAAATATACTTAAAAACATTTTAACCTAAATTTTCACTAACGATATTTGTTTACTTTTGAATTCATGAAGTTTTTTTTTTCTTTTAACATAATTACCTTATAATTGTTGTGGAATGCTTCACATAATAATATTCTCTTTATATTTTTTTTTCTTCTAGTTATTATATGATAATTGTTTGTGCATTCTATAGAAATCTTTGTGTTCAGTACTTACAAATAGTACGAATTTTTATTAAAGTTTTTTTTTTTTTTTATATATATATATAATAAATATATATATAAAATGAAATAAAAAGTGAATTAAAAAGAAAATCGACAGTTTTACTTTTATTAAGATGTAATTTTGTATTTAAGAGTCATCATACTGCCGGATATACACATAAAAAAGTGTTTGAAATGATTAAATAATGAATCGTTTCTATAGCATTATTATTGGAACAATGCAGTGAACAATTGAATCAAAATGTTTAAATCAATCGGTTTTTTTTCTACCAACTATATTTTAATCATATTTTAGGCAAACGATAACCTATAAAAAGAAACATTAGGTACTTGATGTTAAATTGTTGGATATGTTTATAAATAATGTGGGTATTCAAATACTCGGTTTATTGAAAAAAAAAAAATTATATTTAATATTTTAATGAGTGCTTTGTGAAAAATAAAATGAATATGATCTTATTACTTCATACTGGTAACCATAGGTGCACACGCTTCTGATTTCAGGGAGGGGTACATTTGAAAAATTTAGATAGGGTATTTATTTATTTTTTTATCATCGACAAAAGTTACGACCAAAAAAAAAAAAAACGGTCTTCAACTTTCAAGAACCATCGACGATTGC
>JAABKK020036704.1:0-14112 GCA_011634745.2 Catotricha subobsoleta
TTCTGGGGCTGAGAAAACATTTCGTTTTTTACATTAATTGTGAATTTTTTTGGGGGGGCTGGGAAAACTTTTGGACGAGCTAAGCCCCTTTTGCCCATATGGTAGCGACGGGCCTGATGTAGGTATTATTTATGTTTAATGTTTATGATCTACAAATTAGCTATTAATTAATTATTTAATATACCATGAATTCAGGACAGGTGTTGCAAATAGTCTTATAGCTTCCAAGGAAAAGCTTATGTTGTATATTTTGATAAGTGTTAAAGTCATAATTTCAATCGTTTCGCACAAAAATGAATATAATTTGGAGATACTTTTATTTTTCCCATTTTTCCATGATTAAGAACTAAGAAAAATTTAAAAAAAAAAAAAATCTCACACTAAAATTTTTTGAAATTTCACAATATTTTGCTTTAATTAATTAATTATTAATTTATTTAGCATGGCGAAACTGCGGTATTAATATTTCTAAAAACTCAAAGTGATGACCATTTTGAAATGCATAATTACTCATTAAAATCAATAATTATAGTTTTTTTAATGGTTGGTTTTATTTAATCAAATTTTGATTGTTTGAAATTTTTGATATTTCTTTATGAAACTTTAAGATTGCTTTGTGATTTATATTATTAAATGAACATAAATCAATATAATATATAACGGATGGTTTACTTTAATTCTCTAGTTCTGTTATTATATTTAAAAATTAGCTTATTTCTTTTTCACATTCATTAAAAATGTAGTCTAAAATGTACCAACATTAAATATTATTCATTTTTGTGTTATTATTATTATGTATAATGGATAATCAACCCTCTTTATTTTATTGTTTTCATTTTTTAGACATTTTAGTGGAAATTTTAGCGCGTATTAACGCTGGATACCGTACTTTAGTGTTTAATTTTTTTGTTCTTCATTAAAAATGTTAAAAGAACGACAGCGTTAGCGCCGCTAAAAAAAATTTGTTAGCATTCCCAACCTACCATCAAGCAAAAGAATAAATATCTTGATGTTTTATATGAAATAATAATAATCACACAAAAATATAAATGAAATTTAGTTAAAAATACCTGCGAATTTTAAGTGTGCCATCATTAGTGAACGTTCCCAAAAAAAAAAAAAATAGAAAAATATTAATAACTTTTAAACAAAACAAGGATTCGAGGCTCAACAAATGTCAAAATAAAAGAAATCGTTTTTCATGAGCGAAAATTCTTTTTTAATGAAGACCGCAAAGCTTCTAATCTTGTTACCAAGACCATTTTTTCTTTTTCTTTTTCTTTTTGGTGGCTCTTGATAAAACAAACAGTTAAATGTTAAATTGATTGATTCGCAATCCCTATAAATTATTGCCTCGCTCCATCCTACTATTGAATGGAAATATGTATATAATATTTTGTGTGATAAATAGGATAGGATAAACATACGGTGAACCTTTATACTCGACTTTTCAAGTGAACAAATAAATATCTTTTATATATAATTATAAAAAGCAAGCTACCTATCTATGGATTGGTACACGACTTCATTTTTCGTAAACATGTATATAATTTCACGAAAAAAAAAATCTGCGTCTTTTCGTATATTGACTATCAATATCCAACACCACTGAACCCGGACATAAACCGATATGGTAAAAAAAACGGTGGTTAAAATAAATAAATAATTTATGAAACCAATATAGTTACATTTTTTTTCAAAAAAACTTTTCTTTTTTTTTTTAAATGAAGTAAAATCATAAAAATATAATTTGATTTTAAGTAGGCGCTGCTTTGCTGCCCATTCATTGAAATTTGAGCTCGCAACAATCTTTTTTGTTTATATAATTATGTAGACACATCACAAGTACATCAACCTCTACATTGTGTTCCATTGAATAAAAACAATCGCTTAGAATATATCTATTATAAAATGGTATTCGGTTACTTATTTTTGATTTAATTATAATTATTTTTGGTATTTTTACTTCGTTTTGGAAAAAAATATAATAAAATAATGGTTTCGTATATATTTTTTTTTTAGCACTTTTTTCTGAGTCTCAATATACCAACAGACGCAGAGCAGAATATTACTCGTATTACATGGGATTCATTTAGTGAAAAAAGTTATAATTTTGTTTTAACTTAACATCATAAACTAATTTTCATTAGTTTCACCGTTAAGTCTATTGCTGGTTGTTCAAAGTAAATTTATGTTGATTTGCAATAGATAATTCTATTATGCACAATGTGTTTTTTATAGGCTTTTCTCTTATTCATTATTTTCACCAATTAAAAGCTCAGCGAATTAAACTAAAATACAGGAACAGCGAACAGGTGGTTTATAATTAATTATATTAGTTAACTGGATTAAAATCATGATAAATTTACCGAGATTGACTAAATCAATTTCATCTATTTAGAATTCAGACGCCTAACGCGTATACAGATATTGATATCTTATATCTCTCTGATGTACGAATTGAATAGCAAATATATGATTATAAACCACATGCAGCTTTATTCAAATTCAGAAATTCATGGACACGAAACGAGATTTCCAGATAATATTTGTAATAAAAATGTACAATAGATCTACAAAATCCAAACGATTGAAACGGGGGATAAATTCGACAAATTTAATAATTTATGCTGTAGAATTAAAAAAAAAAAAAATGGAAACAAATTTCATTATTAAAATTAAAATATCTTTTAAAAGCTTCTTCTATACTCAATATTTGATATAAACTGAATTAAACTTCCACGCATAAGCTATAAATAATTGATGAAATTCTTAAACTATTCAATGAATTAGGTTTCTATTGCAAATCTCAAATTTGAATTTTCAAATTTAAATTCTTAATTACAATTTATTATTTGTAATGGAAATTCATGATTAATTATTTCTTTGATAGTAAGTAAAATGTTAAATGAACATATATTTCCTGAACATAAACCAATTACGAACATATTATATCTAGGAGAGGTCTGCATCTGCACTACATAGATTTTCGAATCTGTATACTCCGTTTCCATGTCCAAGAGTAATTTATTTACTACTATATTGATGATGGGCACTGACATTTTGGACATGAAATTTGTAAATGGACGTTACCATGGACAGTCTATGATGCATTATAATCTTGTTTTACTAAAGAATAAATAATAATAAAAAAGAATACAATAATAATAATATTAGTAGATGGAATATGAAACCACTAGTTTCTTGATCATGAATAACCGAACAGTTAGTTACATAACTATTAAATTCACCATTGTTTTTAATAGGGATGCAACGGATATTCGGTTGATTCGGCATATCCGGCGGATATTCGGTCCGGCCGGATTTTTTTTAGGCCGGACCGAATTTAAAATTACAGATGCCTTTTTTGCGATAATAAAAAAATATATTTTTTAATTTAAAAAACATAGTTAGCTTCTAAAATATCATTTTTTAAGTATAGCATTTGGTCTCCTGAGTAACGTGTATAAATGATTTTGAAAATAAATTAAATTTCGATGTGCTTGAGGCTCTTAAAGTTGTCAAAATTGCAATATCAGGTCCTATTTAAAGCATCATAATTTGGTTTCGTTACAAGTAATTGTATTTTTGTATTATCCAGCAGTTAGAGTTAGTCAATGCCTTTCAAATAATATATTGTTCATTCGTAGTTTACTACAAAGTTTGTAGTTATTAGATTTTGAAAAATCGATTTTTTCATGATATTTGAAACATAATAACTACGAACTTCGTAGTAAACTACGTATGGTCAATATATTATTTGAAAAGCATTGACTTGCTCTAACTGTCGGAAAATACAGAAATACAATTACTTGTAACGGAACCAAATTACAGTGCTTTAAATTTGCAATTTTAAGAACTTCAAGAGCCTCAAGCACATAGTAATTTAACTTATTTTAAAAATCATTTATACACGTTACTCAGGAAACCAAATGCTATACTTAAAAAATGATGGTACCGGCAGTTCTGAAATATTCGATTCACCCTAATATATATACTATATAAATTTAGATGAAAATAAAAAATGTATGTACCTAGTTTAGAATTTACTTGAAGTATAGAGAATATTAATATTAATTATTTGGCCACGTGTTTGATTCGGCCGGATATTCGGTTCGGCCGAACTTTTTAGGGCCGGAGCTCCGGTCCGGCCGGATCGCAAAAGAGGCGATCCGTTGCATCTCTAGTTTTTATTATCATGATTAATAGATCACCAAACAAATTTATTACACATAATCATAAGCCGCTATAGTTTGACATGTCAGTTATTTTACTGAAAAAATTATTTTACGAAATTTTTCTTCATTTTTTTTATTTTACTTCATTTTTTTTTTTTTTTTTTGGTTTTCTTTTGGTTTTTTCTCAGGATTGGCTGGACGGATTTTGATGATTGACCTACCGTTGGACGCAGATTCGGGATTGTGAAAATATATGGGTTTTGGTTTCGATCAGTTTTGGTTTTCAGTTCGAAAATTAGAAAAAAATGTTTTCGAAAATGGTCAATCATCAAAATCCGTTTACTCAGTCCTGAGGAAAGTATACCCTGAAAATGAGTAATTTTTTTTTTTTTTTGTATGACAGCCCCTCCCAAACTTGATTTTATCAAAAAACTTTGTTTAAGCGAAATATGCACAAATGAAAACAATCATTTTCTGCATTTAAGGTTTTTTAATTTTGTGAAATTTTTCATCATATTTGATCGAATTTGTAAAAAAAAAAATCACACGAAAAATCATCATTGAACCGAAAAACTAAACTGATCAAAATCAAAACATATATATTTTCAAGGCACGCTTATTCCGCATCTAACGGTGGGTGGATCATTTTTTTCCGTCTACCCAATCCTGAGAAAAAGCGTAATAAAATAAAAAAAAAATTCTCAGGATTCGCTTAATTAATGAGAAAAAGGAGTAAAATAAAAATTAATTGAAAGATAAAACAATGCTAGGAATTATTATTTTTCTTTGTTTATGAATTTAATACTCACAAAAATGAAGTTCTGTACCAATCTAACTGGCAGCTTGTTTTTTTTTGGAGAACATTTTCTTATTTCTAATAATTAATGAATGTTCGTTCAGATATTTCTCTGACTTGGTGGATTGTAGCTTAAAGTACAAATGGTATATAAATTTATATTATTGCACTTAAAAATTATCTTCTATTTGTAATGTAAACTTGTTTATTCCATCCGAAATAAATATAAATCAGGAAAATTTAGTTTAAATGTGGAATGGCATCAATTTATATAATATTGCACTTAAGATTATATTTTTCCATTTCAAATGTAAATTTGTTTAGTCCGCCGGAAATAAAAATATAAATCAGAAAAATGTATACATTTAATTTAAATGTGCAATGGCAAATGATAAAATAAAATAAATAAAAATATTTTTGCTTGATGCATAAAAGCTTATTTCCTAATACTTTATTCAAAAGAGAGAAAAAAAAAGAAAAAAGAAGAAAATAAATAAATAGGAAATAAGTATTTATTATTGGTGCTAAAATTTGTATAACATTTACCTTTGACAACGACTATACAAACATGTTCGGTTTAATATCATTTCCTATCTATTTGATTTTCTATTCGTAACCGTACGTACGTACGTATTTTTGTATTTACATATATTTTCTGTATGACGGAACAAAGTTATGCCAATTTGTAATATGTATTATAATAGTTCTACTGTTCGCATATACGAGTAGCTCGCGTCAACTGATGCTATATAAGATGAATGAATGAAATTTCATTTCAGTAAAGTTTTTACTCGTTTCTATGTTCATTCACTACAATTTTCTACATGTTATATATTATATTATTATATTATGTACGTACATTTACAGTCGGATGAGTATAGAATAAATTATTTTCATTCATGTTTCAGTAGCGTCACAATAGTTCACGACTGTTTAAATGAAATAGAGGTATTTAACGAATTGCACCTTTTCATAAAATATAATTAATTATGAAAGCTTTCATTTAAATGATATACCAACTGATAAATTCTGGCATTAAGTGATTTGAATTGTGACCATATTATTGTGATAAAGAATAGAAAAGAAATCAACAAAATAATCTATATAAAATATATTGAGTACAGCCAGTCAGCCAGCCAGTGTTAGTGTTATGCACGTAGTTCCCGCACCCCCGCATCACTGAAATCGAAATGCTACCGTGGCATAGTGACGTAACATTTACATTGCTCTCTCGTTACATAACTTTACATCTAACTATAAATATATATAAATAGAAGTAAGTAATATAATATATCTATCTATATATAATATGCCACGACACAACGAGATAATGAAGAACCCTGGGAAAATTCCAGTCATTCAATGTAATATTGAGTTTAGCATAAATATCAAAAGTATAAGGACTTACATAAAATATTATAATATATAATATCCATTGGTGGGTATTGCTGCAAGCGATATATAATTATAATATAGCCACGTATAATATTGCATTCATATCATATTCTGCATGTATTTAAAGTTTAAACACTCTTTTACAGATTATGGCATATTTCATTAAAATAAAATTTCTATTAAAATGGGGTAGCTTGAATAATAAATACTGTCGAGAACTAGAAAAGGTGTATGAATAAAAATTTAACATATAATAAAGATGATAATATAGATAGGATAGGATATAGGATATATAGTGTCTGTTGCACATTTATAATTAATAAAGTTGATTTCTATTTATTTAATTTTGATTCATTTTCATTTATTAATAAATCTCTATTATTTAAATAATTGTCTTAATTACTTCACGAACTATTTTCAGAAATATAAATTATTAAACATAATAAAGAAAAAATCTGTCGAATAGTGTTTGGTTTTTGAGTTTTTATAATAGCAGCCGTCGGCAAAATGTTGGTTAAAAGTTATTTGAAATACAAAACAAGATGCGTCGATTAATTTGGTACACCATTTTATTTTTGTTATATTAAGACCTATTCTAAATTTAAATTCTATATTCTTTATGTCTTATTTTAGGAGCGGTAAAACATTTTATAAAAATTTTCCATACAAATTTTTTTTCAAACTTTTTGTCGCTTTGTAAGAAAATCAGTCTTTTCGTTTGGCAATTCTGCGTCTAATGAATGGTCGATGATCCATTTCCGTCGACTAAATTCATAGAAAAAGTCTATAAACAATGAAGTAAAAAAAATCACCAATCACCAATCACTTCATTTCCTTTCAAACAGTAGAGTTAGTTACTTCCAAAAAAAATATATTTCAAAGATTTTATTTAAATATACTATAAATACAGAGCAAATAGTTAGTAAGCACTTATAAAGTATATTTCAATTTGTCTCATTATCTTATTCTAAACGTAAACGGAACACTTTTGCTGCTTAACTTGGCCAAAAGTGTTACCGGAACGGTGCAAACGATGCAATAATAAAAACATATGTATTAAGCGCTTGAAAAATGTATTTGATTAAGACATATTTTGTATTTTGAGTTCGTTTTGAAAACATAAAAAAAACTTTATAAAGTATTTTCACCGATTTTAAATACAAAATACCATATATGCCTTTTTAGTATTACAAATATACAGAGAATAAAAAAAATACTTATAAAGTATTTTCAAATGCTTTTTGTGTGCGGTGTAAGAATATAAGTGGAATTCAAGCAATCCAAATATGAAGAAACAATTGTGACTGCTATAAGTAACTCTAACATTTAGTTACACAATTTAAACTTTTATATTGAACAAAAACAATTTCCAAATTATCCACAATTCCGAATTTTCATTCAATATATTTAAATTAAACATGAACAAAAACAAGTTTATGTTCGTTACAATTGTTACTCACAAGCAATTGAAAAAAGTTTAGTTTACTTTTTGTGTGGCTTTTCAAATGAAACCTCAATGATTTTAACTTCTTATTTACGTAAAAGTTACACTGAACTTGTTTGAGTAGTTCATAACTTTAAATAAATAAATGAATGAATTTTAGAAAACGTGTGTAGCTAGAATAATTTTCAAAAAAAAAAAAAATGATATTCTTTTTTCTTTTTCAGTTGGTTAGGAACTAAGAAAATAGTGGCATAAATTATTTATGATAATGGAAGTCAGTATATATTATAGTAGGTTTGAACGAATGTGATATAAAAACGTACCGAAAATAGCTGTAAAATACTGAAATTTATAGATGCGAAATATAAATTATAAACGTTTTAGATGAACATTTTTAATTTAAATCGTATTAACAATTTTTTATACAATTTTATACAGAATCTCATTTTCATAACATCGCTTTATATCAAGAAAAAGAAAAATGTATGATGGATTTTCTTTTATATTGTATTCTATACATTCCATGCGAGTTACAAAACAAGCGCGATAATACGTTACCGCACAAAGAAAATATTCTTTTGAAAATTTATATTTGACCTCGATTTAGACAATTATTTTTGCTAGTGTTCTTGAGTTAATTAAGTTATTTTATCTAATGTAATTCATCAAATTACAAATTGAATTACTAAACATCTAATATATACAAATTAAATTATAATTAGTTTAATTTAAATTTCTAAGAAGGAAATATCTTTTATACAGCGGGTGTTTCAGTTAAAACTCCCATCAGTCAGTTTTTTTTTTTTTTAAATATCATAGATACGCGTTTGACGTCTATGGAAAAATTGTAGAGAACAACGAATTGTTATAAAATAGTAGAATCTACGTTGGTATAAAACTGGTATAAAACTGGTATAAACGTTTAGACTATTTATATTTTTATTAATTAGGAGCGAACGTATGTATATCTATATATGCGTACTTAACCATAATTGAAACGTATGTTTATAACAAGTTTACCACAGAAGATCGTTTGCAAAAATATTGAGTCGATCTCGAGTTCTAGCCAATACTGCGTCTAGCTGATTTATCCATGGAAAATTAATTATATAATTTATTATAATAATAATAATCAAAATAAATATTTTTAATTTACAAAAATTATAAGTATGAACTCCAACATATTTTTTGTAAATTGAGAACCTGAAAAATTAATAATAAGATCCTCAATGGAAAATTAAACCTTTGGAATTCTTTATGGTGAATGGAATTTTTTGTAATGAATTAGTTCTATGAAAATTTGTATGTTCGAAAACTAGCCAACCTAAGTTTTAATAAAAACATAGACTAATTCTTTGAAATATGTACTTATTGAAAATTCTTTTAATTTTTAATTTCATCACAATGATTATTCATAGATTTATTAGAAATAATCTTTAAAATTCTTTGAATAATGAATGATATTTTGAAGGTATTTAATTTCTTTTTTTTTTTGATTTTTCATATTGAAAACCAAAACATATCAAAAAAGCGGTGAAAAAAAAATCTAGACGTATAGGAGGAAAACGGTTTTTACCATTAAATTCTATCATAAAAAAAAACCTATCAAACTGTACTATTGAAGTATGATTCACAACAACTTTTCTCAAAATTGTTCCACTCTGTGTTATTATTAAATATTTTACTGCTAAAAAACAAAATAATTAAAACTTCTGAAGAAAAGTAAAACCAAACCTCAAAAGTTCATAAACTTAAAAAATAAATAAAAATTGCATTTCATTCAGTCCGAGCAACTCAAGTGAACTAAAACACAGTTCATTTTATTTTACGCACAAGAATGTGGATGTTCAATGAGTTAATGAGTTAAAGAAAAAATAAAAAAAAAAAAACTAAAAACTATCCAAGAAATTCATTTTATAACAGAAGGTGGGGCTAAATGGGTTGTGCACCCCCATACCCCAATCGCTAACGTCAATATTTTTTTCAACCTTTTTTTTTATTACAGTACATCAAAAATCCGAAAAAGAGACGTTTTCGATTACGCCTATTGAATTGAAATAAACACTCGATTGAATTTTAATTAAAGTACAAAGTTAAGTTGAAATTGTTTGGACTTTCATCTTAGATAATGAAAAAGGCTTATGGTGACATATTAAATTCTAGTGTTATTACGAACATGAACTTTCATATCCAATATAAATATATTATATGCTGAAGTTTTTTTTGTAATTTTGCCATGGCAGGAAGTAAAAGTTCATTTCACAATGAAGAATTTTTCACTTCAATAAAATTAAGTGTTTACATTTCTAAAGAGAATATATATAAAATTAAATGAAGCTAACCTACTTTTCACACATAATTTAATTTTTAATTTAATACATTCCATTCAAGAAATAAATATTTTAATGACATGATGACTCGCTTGTTACTCTGTGATTACTATTTTCACCTTTGCTTTTATATTAAATGCGAAATGGCATCATTCTGGTAAATGTTTGTAGTTGTCGCAACATCATCATTTATTTAACTATATATATATATGGTGTGTGTATTGTTATAAAAAATTACATTACCATTCATTGAAAATTGTAAGTTATAATGGAAACAGTAAGGATAAGAGAAAATTGTAAAGAAAAAATAAATTTTATGTCTTATTCGCCTTTACACTTTATGTAAATTTCATTTACATACACTGAAATAAAAGTGGGTTTCTGATCTAATGTTAAATAATTTTTTTTTTACTGTTTAGGGGCTGTCCATAAAGGACGTCACGTTTTAGGGGAGAGGGGGGGTCTGGCAAAATGTGACCATTTGTGACAGCGGGATGGGGGGTCTCGTGAAAATGTGATGTCCGAAATCCATTATCTTTGCATTTTGTTTTACCTGGTTAACTCTTTGAGTTGCAGTACGCACTGATGTGACCATTTGTGACAAGGGGGGAGGGGGTGTCTAAAATCAACCAAAAAGCGTGACGTCCTTTATGGACAGCCCCTTACAGCAAGGCAGTACCCGCTATTTTTGTCGCTATTTTTGTCGCTATTTTTGTCGCTAATTTTGTCGCTAATTTTGTCGTTAATTTTGTCTCTAATTTTGTCGCTAATTTTGTCGCTAATTTCATTATGGTCAATATCTTGAGAACAGTTCAAGATACAGCATTGGTTGAATATGATTTCGAAAGCTACTAAATATGGTAACTCAACGCTAATGGTTTCAAAAGTCTAACTCAAAGACTTATAATTAAAAATCCAGTTAGCGGCAAAAAAATAGTAAAAAGTAGCGAAAACTTCAATTTTTCTAGTAGCTATCCAAATCATATTCAACTAATGCTGTATATCGAACTGTTCTTAAGATATTGATCAAAAATGAAATTAGCGACAAAAATAGCGGGCACAGCCTTGGTTTACAGACATTAATAAATTTTCCAATATTTGTGTAATATATTTATTTTTAATTTTTTTTTTTTTTTTGTAAATACTTGTTACGTTTTTGTTATTGTCATCAGCTAGTTTCCCGAGTTATTTGAAAAAAAAAACATATTCAATTTTAAATTCTTATTCTTATTTCCAAGAGGATATGTACAAAATACATTTATATACATACAATGTACGAAATACATTATACAGAGTATTTATGAGTTGTCATTTGAATTTTCTAATATTGACATAGAACCCATAATAACATTATCTAGTACTCTATTTTTTCGATATACATTTTTCTTCTGCTTTATTATATTGTGTTATCACAGCTTTCATTCTATAAGCGGAAATAAATTTAGAATTTCCGTCGACAACATCGTATTCTCTCAGTGCACATTATAAATAAAGGTTGTAAAAGGAATGAAAAAGAAACTTTTTTTTCTACATTTTCTATTACCACTTCTTTATACAATATACATATACATAATACATATAATATATATAATGTATATACACATATATAATGTATATAAATAGATAGATAGATAGAATTCAACGTCCCCCATCATTTTATGTCAAGCCGACATGGCAGCGATATATGCGCCATCAAAATAACATATCTTTATTTATATATAGAAATTTACGCAACAACAAGTGAGAAGACAATGAAGTACATACTTATGGAGCTTAAAAAGCTTAAACAGAATAGAGAGAAAAAAAGTATATATATAAAGCAGAAACGTATTTCGGGAATCGGGATAGAACTTATTATTATTATTATTATTATTATTATTTATTTTTCTTTTGGTTCATGAAAATATTCAATATAATGAATTCTTACGAATGTGTATATAATTAATTATTTTGTTATTGACAAAAAAAAAAAAAAAAAATCCAATTATTAACTAAATTAATTCGATGTATTCAAATGATATTTTTGTACGTCTCAAATTAATAATCTATTGTATTTTACAAATATTAGTTGAATAACCAAAAATAAATCAACCAAATAATATTAATGTATATTTTATTGGCGATATTTTTGAAATACAATACTGTTATCATAAATTTATATGTTCTTTCCATCTGATGTTAAACTCCATTTGTTGTAATTAGATGTTTTTATAACTGTTGATGGGCCACATATATATAAGAAAATTCATGCAATGGAATGGAAGTAAGCAAGTTGTGTGTAGGTACGACTTGAAATGAAATGATTTTTATTAGTTTATTATATATGTTTTCGGTTCAGCTGCGTCAAATATTCGCTATGACGTTATATATTTATTTATATTGAATTTACCTTTATAATACTGTATGTTTAATGAATGAAACATATAGTTGAATAGATGATTCTAAAATTATAATTCAAAAAACTGTGACTGAAGTAAATAGTCTTTGACTTGTGACACATAAATGAAAATATATGTGTATACAAATATTTCAACAAATCACCTTTGCTATGCTAATTTAGAATAGAATGATTTTGAATAAACTGTGATTTTATTAATCATTGGGAAAGTCTAAGAAATATAGTGGAAATAATCGAGAAACCAAAGACCAATTGGGTTAAATTCTGTGAAAATTTGCTTAAAATAAAATATTAA
Source organism: Catotricha subobsoleta (assembly GCA_011634745.2). Taxonomy (NCBI): domain Eukaryota; kingdom Metazoa; phylum Arthropoda; class Insecta; order Diptera; family Cecidomyiidae; genus Catotricha; species Catotricha subobsoleta. The sequence goes on from JAABKK020036704.1 coordinate 12,837, forward strand.
ATATCAACCAAAAGAGTCGCGTTTAATGAGTCTTGACTTTGAATAAATCTTATGTTTTATTTTTCCATTATAATTGCAACAGGATATACAATAATAAATTTACAAAAAGGACAAAAGAAAAAGAAAAATGTAAGAAAAGAATGACAAAGAGTTCTGCATAAAATTCATCTTAATCAAAATTTATTATATAGTTAATGTCACCGGCAAATCATCTACAAATAACCGGAACAGTTAACACCATTTCGACATAGTATTTTATTTATTTTTCATTTTAATTTTGGAAGCACTGGATAGGAACGGTTGTATAACCTCTACATGCTTATATTACAAAAAGATCAACAGCAACGTCAACATTAGGATTGTCGTAATTATTTAACCTTTAAGATTATAGCAATACCAACAATGCGAGTATTGAAGGTATTTTCTTAAAAACCCTCTGTCTACTATTATTGTGTGTTGACGACATTATTTATTATACATACAATTTGAGGCAGGAAATGGTTAAGGGTAGGAGAGATCCTTTTAATAGTACAATTACAATTTAGATTTAATATAGGTACAGTTATTTATATCCATTGCATTAAAAACTCCATCACATTATCTAGCCTCTATCCAAAGAAATTTCAGAGATTCCTTTACCCTCGTAAGTCGGTTTTATAATATTTTTCTTCACAATTAAAGCTTCATCTTCATTTTATGCTCAACCTAGTTACTTTTTATCTTTATTATTGTGCACATTATTTAATATAAGGTATGTAGAAAATGGAATTAATGTTCTAAAACAATCTTAGATATTTTATTTCATTTACTTTATTCTATATAGAAATAAATAAAAATAAATAATTATTAAACATATTGTTCGCATTAATTAATAATTATGAAAAGAAACCGCGCTTACATATTTCATAAATATAGCTAATGAACAATAATTTGGAAAAGAGGAAAATGAAAATATGAATCAAGCATCTAAATGTTTATTTGAAAATCAAATATATATATGTGGCACATTTTGGAAAAAGTTATTATTATATCAATTGTTATAAAATCTATAATGAAATATAAATGAACAACAGAATTTGAAACGAAAGAAACTTTTAAAAGATATACATATATGTATTAGGGTTAATCAAGAGAGAGAATTTTTGATTTAAATAAAGGGAACTATTTATTTTGCCAGTAAGGCGATTATCCCACATTAATTCGTATCGTCTAACTTATGTTCTAACCGTGATAATAGATATGAGGGTGAGTGATATGATCGCTGTTGCATCTCACT
>JAABKK020036715.1:0-43466 GCA_011634745.2 Catotricha subobsoleta
ACATATTTCCATAAAATTACGAAGGACATTTTAAAAATATAAAAAAAAAATACTTAAGGAAAATCACATACCCAATTGTTAAAAAAAAATTAAGTATTTTGTTATAATAAATGGATGTCTAACCGAACAGTACCGAAAAATATTCGGTTAAAAAAAAAAAGCAAAATAATTAATTTTTTTAAACATTTTAATCATATATAGGATGCTTATTTGGGATGGCTTTAAGTAATTTTAAATATATGAAGCAAGAATTTTTTTTTTTCGTGGAAATGATGGTTGGTTTTTAGAATTTTTTTGTCGAATTATTCTTCGTGTCTTCCTGAAAATTGGTTCTGATTTTAGGGCTCTAAATGGACCCTGAGCTGAGATATTAATTTTTAACTAAAATTCAAGATGATACCATAACTTACGTTGCACAACATAGACTTTTTGGAAACAATCGCCCTCAAAGAACATGACAGTCAAGTTCCTTATAATATATTTGTGAATTAAAACAATTTTTTTGTCCGTATTGACTACTTTATTTGAATAAATCCCTGTTCGCATGCGTACATGTTCAGGTCGCATGGCTCATTTACATCGTGGTTCAGAACGAACGTATAATTTAAGTTAACAATTTTAAAAAACAATAATCCACTTTCGAGAAAGCTTAAATCTATTTGAACCGTATAATTAAAGTTCGGTTATTTTTCCTACTAAAACTTATTGCTGTTCAAAAATTCAGAAAACTTAAAATTTCGATACTCGCCATTCGTTAAAATACAATTTTATATTATATTTTAGTTTTTTTTTTTAGTATAGAACCAAAGTCAATTCAAAAGTAAATCGAAATTCTTCAATATTGAAACTATTCTTTCTTTATTTTTTTTGATTTTTTTGATTTGATCTTTAAATTTAAAAAAGAACAACAATAAAAAAATGCTTGGTGCGAATACCATTCCACGGCATTGATGAACATTTATTGACGGTGAATGGTAATTTAAAATCAAAGAATATATAAAAATAGTTCTTTTGAAGCACAAAAAATTGTGTGTTTTACAATCATGTGAATTTAATAGTTGTATAAGCCCCAGGCACAATTAGAACTTTCGATTGTCTGTGTGTTAGTGCGTAGAGAAACGGAAAAAATTTACACAGATAAAAAATTGCCATTTCTGCAACTAATTTGCTTATTATATGGAAGAAAAAAAAAAAAAACCTAAAAGAAAAAAAAAAGTAGAAACATTATAAGAAAATAGTCGAGAAGTGGTAATTACGTTTAAATTATTCCATTGTGTGTTTCTTTATTGTATCTATCGCCGCACATATTTAAAAAAAATATATATATTCATACATATATTTATATATATTTTGCTTTTGCAGCAATAGCACAAGTAAAGTAAAAAGAATCAAAATTGGCGAAGTAAGAAAAAAAAAACAAGTTTTTCTTTTTTATTATTATATTTTTATTTTTTATTTTTTTTTTTTATTTTTTTTTAGTGTGTCGAAAAGAATCTTTTATTTTACCATTTTTATACGAAATGTGCTTGCTGACTTGTATATTTTTGATTGTTTCGCTCAAAACTTGATTCTATATTCTATGGATCATAACATTTATATCGAGTACTGTACAACATTTACTCGTTAATTCTTAATATTACTACCTCTATAGTTAGTTTGTTAAGCGATATATATTATAATAAATATGTAAAAGTATATTCAAAGTTTGTAAAGAATTTTTAATACACCTTTGCTATTATCATGCCTGAAAGGCATAATGCGAAAATAAGAATATAAAATGGTTTTGGTTGTTTGCTAAATTAACATTGTTGATAAATTATATTGTTGGAAAAATAGTTTATATTAAAATGTATAAGCAATGTTTTTAGTTTCATACAAATAAAATAAATTTTATTTTAATACGATTTTTTTTTTTATATATTTTCCGAAAATTTCGTTTCCGAGAAAACGTGGCGGGTACTCTAAATTAAATAAATCGGAGGACAAATAGTTTTATTGCAGATATAAGATATAATATAATTTAATTATAACGGTTCTATTATAAAATTAATATAGTGTAATTGCAGTAATTGGTTTCCGTTGTAATTTAGTCAATCAATAACTTAAATTCTCTAGGCTTTTGCCTCGGCTTTTGCTATAAAAATCCGTAAGTATTTGATATTTAAAAATAGAAAAAGAAAACGTATTTTAAGTTAATTAGGTTCAAGAAACAAATAACTACAACATTCTAATATTTGACCACGCACATAAATAAAAATTTCAAAAAATTTCTGGGATGATTAAATTTAAAATTAATAGAAAAATACCTAATTTCGTATTTCTTTTATAATTCGAAAGAATTATATTTAAATTTTAAAGAAGAGAAGAGTACTTTTCGGAGGTTAATCACTTTTTAACACTCAGATATGATCACTAATTATATTGCCTCGAATTCGAACAATATTTGCAACAAAGTAATTCGTACAAACTATTAATACACATCTGCACCAATTGGTACACCTTGAATTTATGACTTTATGACATTTTCAAGCTGACTTAATATATCAATAAAATCATCATAATTTAACTATTTAAAAGGGTAGTCATGAACCAACTGTAAATTTTCTAATGGTTTCATATTATTTAAGAAAGTCACACTTATTTTTCTCGACAAAAATAGTTGTGTAAAAAATTGTAAATGGGCTTGAACATTATTTAAACGGCAAATAGTAATGTTTTGAAGTATAGTGAAATTATTTGTATATGAATATAACGTAAGAGAATTATACACAAGCCATTTACCTTAATTACTGTGTAAATAATATTTACACAAAACAAGAAAAAGAGGTAATAAAAAATCTTTTTTTCTTTTTTATTTTTATTGTTTGTATCTGCAGCTTGCAAAATATATTTTTGCACTAAATAATTTTGCATACAAAAATTACAATAATGTATACAAAAGATCTATAAATTTTAAATAGACACACACATTATTATTCAAGAACTCTAGACCATACTGAGAGGTACTAGTAAGTAGTGTAATAAGCCTTCTTATAAAGTCTCATATCTAATCTAATATTACTGACATTTTGCAATAAAATGGGAAACACTACCATCATTTCACATTTTTGAGCCATTTAGGCCGGATTCCTCTATATTTGTTTGAAATAAAACATAAAAATGCCTATTTTGAAAAATATTTATGTCTCTTGCATAATCCCATTTCTCTATCATATCATAGTGAGAAAATTAAATTTCTTGTGCAACAATTATTTAGCACCTTGCTTTATGCACATAATGTGCTATTTATGTCACAGTAATTTAGAAATAATGTTGGTCAATCTTTCTGACTACGGCACTGTATGTACCTACCAACCATTAACCATTCTCTCATATATTACTATTTACAATTACTGATACACACTTATTATATATATATTTATGCAAATTGATTTCTAACTCTTTTAGTGCAATAACAGAGAATCTATTGAATGTTTTCGGCATAATAGCCTCATCAATGTTTATGGCTCACCCTCTTAACTCATTTCCATGTAATAATTATAATTTATGATTTTATAATCTTTTCCGCAAAAAAAAAAAATCAAAAACTCTGTATGTATAAATAATAATTTCAGTTGAACCTACTTATTTGTAAATGGATACATGCTTATGAAATTGTTAATATTTAAAGTAATTTATTGAAAATTCTCATAATAATCATAATATATAAAATATGCTGTTCGCGTGTGGGAGTAAATGCTAATACATTTTAATCATTTTATATTTATTTTATAAGATCATCGCTAATGCTTATGGCCTGAATAATATTTATTAAATGTGAATTTATTGAATAAGAATACTTGTCTTCTTGGTTTTAATTAAATTTGATTTTTTAAAAACTATGAAAAATGAATAATTTGCGAAAAAAAAATGTATAGCCGCACACAGTAAATTTTAGGTCGAATTGTGGTATATGAAAGAATAATCAAAACATATATAAATATAATAATAAATAGTTTATAATACCTTAGTAAAAAATATTTTATACTGTGGCATTATAAATATACCTGTTCGACCAAAGCTATGCGCAAATATGATTTTTATTTATAAGTGAATGAATAGATAGTTGAGTTGAATTCATGAATGATTTTTAGATTCTAATTATTCCGAAAAAAAAAAAATTAAAATACTCGTGACTTCGAGTAACACTTAGAGATTTATTTAATAAAAACTAAAAATTCCATTGTCATGCAGATTCTTTTAAAGAAATTCTCTGACTTTAAATCTTCAATGAAATAAAGAAAAAAAACATAAAATTTCTTTACCACAGGTTTTTCATTGTTTTTTCTTCTTTTTTATTTTCTTAATCGATTAGATTCAGGGCCACATACAGATAGATCATTGATATTAACCACAAAATGCTATACTTAACACACCTTTTACTACATCAAGTATTTAACCGATGAGTGATAGTCATATTTTCTTTCAAGGACCAATTTTGATTCAAAATTTTAACCAAAAATATCAGTTCAATTAGATTTATAATATTTTAGTGAAATATTTTTTTTTTTTACATAAACCGCAATACAGGAAGACAAAAATAGCAAAGATTTTTTCAACGGAAATTAATGTAAATAGTTTGTCCCTATAAGGTCATCCACAAAGAAAACAAAATTTAAAAAAAAAACAAAAAAAGAGTAAAGAATAAGAAAAAAAAAAAGAAAAAAAGAACTGTGATGTCTAACATAGAATTAAAATATTTTTTCGGAGAACATGATTTGCAGAACTGACATGCATGGATGGATTATTTGATTTGCGTTGTATATATTAGTATAAAGACTATAAAGACTATAAAGTCTATCTTCATTTATTGTTGCCTCTCTCTATTTATTACATGATATGTACAATGTACAATGTACATCCACTTCTACGCTTACAAACCAATCTTATATTTTTATTATATTATTTTCTATATATATAATTATATATGTATATAGGTAGGTATATATATATTTGTATGACTTAAATCCATTCATTAACTATGTACAGAGTCATTTCTATATAGTTACATTTATATATGTTCTATGTGAATATATATTATAATATAAAGCTGTGCTTTTTCGAAAGAACGCGATTTAAATTTAAGTGCCTAGTCGTCGTTGTGAATATTATTACAACATCACAATTTTCTCATATATATTATAATACACATAGAAACAATTATAATATTACAAATAATACACAGATACATACATATATCACACTCCCATTTCACATAGATTTTTTTTTTTTTAATATATATATTATAATATTCGAATTGGTAAAAGTGATCGTGTATAAGATTTTATTAAAGGTTTTTGTGGGAATTTATACTGTGCCGCGTAATGTATCTATGGATATTTTTATTGTATATATATTGCACGATCAACGAGCGCAACTCATATAGAATGATGACGAAGCTTCGCGCACTCTTCGCGATTAATAAATGAAAAAAAAAAATAAAAAATTGAAAAAGAAATAATAATACATAAAGAAGAAGGAAAAAAACACAAATTTTTTTCTTCTTATACTTATTTTTTTTTTTTTCTTTTTTGTATTATTATTATTATTATTTTTTCCGTTTGTGTGTAAATGTATCAGTGCGCGCATTTCTCTTCTTGATTTTCAAGGTCGGGACGTTTTTCGTTTGTGTTTATTATGTGAGTCGTTATGCATGGTAATTATAGTTGCGCGGACTGATCACTGCTGTTTATTTTTTTATTATTATTATTATTTTTTTATTTTTTGCTGTGTTCGTTACTCTTTTTTTTTTTTATTATTTTTCGCTTTTTACTCTTTATTACACACCGCGCGTTACCATACATAAATAACTTTGTTGTTTTATTATTGTAATATTAGGTACCAAGTAGGTAATAGAGGTATTTTATATAGAAATAATGTAGAGTAGATACGTGTATACAACTTAAGTATATATATATATATATATATCGTGATTGAAATAGGTAAAGGTATATACTAGTATATGGTGAATGGTGTAGGTAAATTCTCTATAATCTTATACACTAAACATCACATAGAATGTACAATTTTTGTGTTGTTTTTTTTTTTCTCTTTAAGTTTAATATAATTAATCGAAGGAATAGAAAAATAAAATGTGTGCGATTTTGTACACGAAGAGATTTGTAGTTGCGATTATTTATTATTATTATTATTTTTTTCTGGCTTAAAAACGTTAATCATCATCGCTATTGTAATAGTCTGTCGGATGTATTGTTCTATATGTATTATAATATAAGGTATGGTTATAATGTATAGATACTATAAATTTTAAAAAGAATACTTTTTTGTTTTTTGTTTTTTTTGTTGTTTTCATCAAATTTAGTTCTTTATCTTATAAAAAATTTCCATTTTAGAATTTTTTTTTTCATAGGCGCGTAAATACAAAAAAAAAACCGAATGAATTCTGTAGTAATTATTACAAGACAGGTACAACATACAAGTAGTAACATTACTTATATCTCTAACAGATATTTCTTTATTTTACAAAATTATATTTACTTGATATTATGAAGAAATTGCACATATATGTACATAGTGTACGTATAATTTACTATATATAAAATACTCGGTAAGTACGAAATTCATATTTATTATCTACCGCAATATATTTACAAAACTCAATACAGGTATGTAAAGAAAATTAGAAAAAATAAAATTAAAAATAAGTTAATAAATAGGCGTAATATTGTTTTTTTTTTTTTTTGAAATTATGCAAAGAAATGTGGCTTATGACACGTTTCTTAAAACAATATTGTTTTCTTGAAAATGATAAATATGGTATTCGCGTTAGCACATATTTTGTTTTCACTCTATTTTTGATACCGCTTAGGTATTTGAATAATTTTCTATTTGTTTATTTTTTATTTATTTATTTGGTTTTTTTTCTTGATATTGCTATTCGTTTCACTAATGTTCATATTTCACGAAATTAAAATACTACATTTATTCACGTAATTAAAATTAAACTTTTCTATTTGGCAAAGCCACGGTATTGCAGTTTTTTTTTTTAATTGTCGTCCTGCAATGGTCCATATCTACATAATATCGTGTCTTAATTAAGATCATTCTATTCATAGGATTTTCAGAAGAATTTTCATGAAAAATTATATAATGACGATAACTTTGTAAGCCCATGACAAAAACTTTAAGGCTATAACTAAATATAGCAATTACTAAATATCAAATTATGTTGGCTCAATAATTTAAACAAAATCGGCTAGCTGGTTTAAAAGTTTTAAATTCTCACAATGATTTTAAATAACAAATTTCATTTTATGAATTTTAAAGATTGGACAGTGGACAGTAAACATCTAATTTATGACAATAAACATCGCAGTTACCTATTAAATTACAAGAAATGATCTAAAACTGAGTCACAAATAAAGTACGTACATCTTATAGACAAAGACATGTCGCAATAAAATGAAATGACATCATCAAAATCTGAAAATTTGTAAAAAATAATAAGAAAAAAAATAAATAAATAAAAAAGAATTGTATCTCAAAAAAATGTTTCATAGAATTTTTTTTTCTTTTTTGCACTTAAAATATAATAGTTTTGGAAATTCATACAGAAAGTGTAATTAAAAAACACCTGCTACCTTGTATGGTAAATATTGCCTAAAGCAAACTTGAAAAGTATTATTTTTAATAATGTTTGCTTATTTTGGTTTGATGCAATATAGTGTAATAATTGGTAGCTAAACGAGACTACAAACCATAGACCGAAAATACAGTTTATGAAAAGAGTTTTGTACAAAATTTCGATTAAAGAGAAAACATGATTAGCGAAGCAATAGATTATTTGATCGAGGTTTTGAATTCGAGGCAAAATAAGACTTCCATATTTTTCTTATTTATTTGGTTGATTGGGCATATGAAGTGTTCTCAATCTGATTTTTGCAGTTGTATTGTAGGTGCTATTAGAAATTAAAAATCCTTTTTTCGTTTGTGATTCTACACTTAGATATTTTTTGAAATATAGAAATAAAATAATATCTTCTAAGCCATGTGATGATAGATCATTTCTACATATTTCACAGTAAAATAAAATAAAAGCTTAAGGCTTTCCACTTTCTTTATAATAATATTAAGCAATACTGGTAATAAATTTCAACGTCCAGTAAATTTTAATTCTAAATTTTAATAAAAAAAAACTATTAAATGAATTTACGCCTGCACATTTCCTCAAATAAAAAAAAATATATTTATATATTTATTTAAAAATAATTATCGGAAAGTTATATCTGAAAGAATGCAATTAAAATAAATCACTTGTAGACTTTTGTAGTCAGACGATCGTAAAATTTTCAATTTAAGAAAAGAAAAAATAAAATAGAAACGATATTCTTAGTTTATATCTCTCCACCAATATCTACAAATAATAAATTTTTCAAAAAAAATAAATAAATAAATAAAAATTATGAGACAAAATTGTCTCCTCTTAGTGTGTGAAAGGGCGTATCACAAACAAACAAAACCACTGTCATTGGAATGAAAACCTATTTAAAGAAATCTCTTTTCATGTAAAAACACCCCTAAACCAAAAAACCATTAAAAAGAAGGTGGAGAATGAATAGTTTGATGCATTGTTTGGTCCTTCTTCTTTTTTTTCCACATAAATATTCATTTAGTGTGTTAGAAATGCATACAAAACAAAAAAAAAATTGTAAACGATAACGATATATATTTTGGAAAGAATCTTATCGTTTGTTCGTCGGTTTAGGTACACAAAAACATTAATAAAATAACAATCTACTCGAATATAGTGAAAAGAGAAAAAAATGGAGATCTCTTACTTTTTGCGTAATATTTATTTGAAAGTGACAACCCACTTAACTTATAACTAGATATATAAATATGGAAGGAAACTTTAAATTGCGCCTCAAATTTTCATTAAGAATATATTTGGGGGAAGAGGAGGAGAGAAAATATTGTATGAGAATTTCATAACATTCACGTCTGCGTAAAATTCTAATAAACAATATTATTTACTAGATTTATTCATAATAAATTTCGTTTTCAACAATATATAAGTAGTACTAGTAACTAAAAAGGAAAATAAAAAAAAAAAAAAAAAACCATCGCGCAACATCATTTTTAATGAAATGTATTACCAATAAAAAAAATTACATTGTAAGTATGCGCAGCGCAGCGCATTTATATTATTTATTGTAAATTTGTATATTTTGTATATTTACCTACAAAGTGTTAACTCTACCATACCGATGATTAGATTTATCTAACGAAAACTCTCTATACTTAGTTAAGCTACTATTATGTGATTTTATTTTTATTACCGCCAATAGTCAGTTTTGCATCACAATTTTTACTACAGAATAATACATCGATCCAACAAAATATAACTCAAGCACACATTGAAAAACTTAAAAACTGAAATACTAAAAAAAAAAAAAAAAAATAGAATTATTGTAAATGTATTTTATGTGAATGAGTCAATCAAATAAGCAAAACTTACCAACAACAACAACAACAAAAAAACTAAATTTTTGTGTTCAATGGTTCAAAATGACTCAACACATCGCGTTTTTGATATTTACAATAATTTTTATTTTACAACATCACAAAAAAAAAAAAAAGAAAACACACAAAACCTCAATACAATCACAAAAATCCGCATTGTACTTATAGACCACACCATCAATAAACTTACCTCTACAAAAATCTACCACATGTACGAAAAAATTTTCAATTTTCATACATAACGAAATCTTACAGAAAACAAAAAAAAAAAACAAACCGTATATTATAAAATACTATACTTAACTTAACTCGCGATCGCGCGCATATTGTATATATACAAATATATATAAAGAGTTAAGTGAAAGAGTTTTGTGTGTTTCGGTAGTACAATATTTTTAATGCACTTTAAAAACATACTCAACTCGTATACACACAGCAATGTTTTAAAAACTATCCACCATCTCTTTCGACAACAAAAAAAATTTAAAACCATTTTTCTTATTGCCCATATAATTTTTATTTTATTTTATTTATTTTTTTCATTTTCGGTGTTAAGTGGTGTGCGTTTCTGTGTTTGTACTGAATTTTATAATACACAAAACACTCTCTGTGCACCGTTGACTCCTACCTCCTCTATTGAGGCAGTCGAGAGTAGACAGCCGTTCAGTCATCACGGCTAATTCATTGTTCCGTTGGGTGTACTCTGGAATTAAAAAAAAAAAAAAATTATTTGAAATTTAGAAGAAATTTTTAAAAAATATTTAATATTTTGTGCGATCGAAAGCAAAAGTAAAATTTATTTCTTAAAAAAAAAAAAAAAAAAATTTGAAATAAATACAGAAAAAGAAAATTAAATTCTGTTCAATCAAAAAAAAAAAAAAAACGGTTATCGACACTTACTTTTTCCTCATCAATTAATTTTATTTGTTTATGTTAAGAGAGTGACAAATTAAAAATTTACGATTAAAACTGTGTGCCCGCAAAAACGGAAAGGAAGTGAATGAAAAGCATCTTAAGGATAATTCACTTCCTTCCGAGTTGAAAGTGCATTCGTGTGGTGCGACGGTGCTTGTGTACTTTTACGGAAAACAATTCAGCAGATCATTCAACAATTTTTTGGGATACGACGGAAGCAAATTTAATTTATCTGGGAATTTGTTCGCTATATCAAATAGATAAAGATAAATAGTGATTTGAGTTAATATCATTCCCATTTATTTGTCAACAGAAATACTGTTCTATTTAAAAAAAAAAAAAAAAAAGAAAGAAAGAAAGAATAAAAGTGTCTTCATTACAATAACTAAACCAAATACAAAATAAAAATAAATTTAATAAATGTGAACAATAAAATTAATGAGCAAAAGAAAAAAAATAAAAAACATCAAAATTTCTCATTACATCACAAACAATAACAGTTATAAAATCGACTAAAAATTTAAAATTATAAAAAAAAGCTGAAAAAAAACCGTCGAATAAAAAACTACATTTCCCTTTCAAACTCTGTGTTAAGCCTTTTACAAAACTTTTACTTTCGATTTTAAACTCGATGTTGTAATCTGCGCGCGCGCAGTCTGTAATAATATTATTACGACACACAATCGTTCAGTTCGTTATTTTGTTGTTGTTTTTGTTGTTATTATTATTATTATTATTATTATTCTTGTAAAACCACCATATATATTTTATATACACAGCGCCAGTATTATTTAAGTGAAATGATGAACATTTTTCATGTTTTTTTTATTTTTTAATAATATTTTTTTTTTTTGTTTTGTTTTGTGTATGATGGAGTTGTTAAATTTTATGCGGTTATAGAGAAATTATGAAATAAATTTAAATAATTTCATATTTAACAATTATTTTTTTTTAAATTTTTATTTGGCTATAACAACAACAGAAAGCAAAAGCGAATAATAACAAAAAAAAAAGGGGAGACGTGAAATAAAGATAATAAAAGTGATCGATTGTAATTTGTGCTTTGTCGTGTAAATGCGATTATTATTTAACGCAATTAATTTTTTTTTTATTTGATGCAAAATCAGCAACAATTAAAAGGATTCATCAACTATATATAATTTTTGAAGGAATAACGCCATAATGGCTTTTCAAAAGCTTCATCATCGCGTGAAAACTGTTGCACGATATTTAAATTGCAGTTACTATCAACATCATTATTTAATGACACATCATCCAAGGATTAACGCCCTCGTAAATTAAAACCGAAAAAAGAAAGAAAGATACAAACAATTTTATTCAACGTCTTCAGCCATTTCGGATTATTCTGTTTTTTTTTTGTTTGTGGTTTTTATTTTTTTTTTTTTTTTGTTTTTTTTTCAATGAACTAAGTTTTTGAATATTTTCTCATACGATTTTTTATTTATTTTTTTTTTGTTTTTTTTGATAACAATATTATTTACAAATACGAGGAATGTGTTAAGTGTGTGCAATTAGAGTATTATTATCTTCACCGCAATTAGTAAATATTTTTGCTATTTTGTGTTGGTGCGCGAACGCGGGCTTATTATACGAATGCGTGGCGATTAGTAAATGAATATTTGTTTGTTATTATTGTATATTATTAAATATGTTGTTGTTATTCTTGTTATAGTAAAATTTATTAACAAGAAAATATCAAATTATTTTCTTTTCTGTTATTGGTTGTAGAAAATAAGACAGACAAGAAGGTGATAAGAGAAAAAATTTAAACAAAACAAGAAGAGAAATAGAAATTATAGACTGTTTTATGCCGTTTTGATAATTTTTGTGACAATTTCGTTTTGATTTTTATTTTTTTTTTTTTTTATATTGAAATAATAAAAATAAAATATTTTGTGTCGGTAATTTTGAGCAGCGTTGTAATTATTTTTCAATAAAATACGAAAGTGCTAAATCTATTTTATAAAATATAACAAAACACATAAGCAAAATATATATATAAAAAAAAATTGAAGCGAATTAAAAGAAACGAAGAATCAAAAAGAATGGATATATTAATCCCCAGACGATATTCAATAAAGAACAGGATTATCTCGATTGAAAGTGAATTTCGTTTTCTTATAACAAATAATATAATATTGTACATGAAAATCTAAAAGAAAAAGATACAACAAAACAAAAAGTTAAATAAAGAAACAGAATATTTACTGTAAATGTATGTATGGTGATTGTGATTACCTGGAATGCATATTATTTGATTCTCTAGTTATTTCTACGTGCGTGGTTAAAAGAATTTTAGAGAAATACAATAAAACAAAAAAAAAAAAACAAAACTTGGAAATAGTGAAAATCGAGTATAAGTGAAATAAGTGTAAAAAAAAAAATATATAAATTATAAACAAAATATTAAAAAAAAAAGAAAGAAAGATACAAAATAAGTATAATAACACTCGAAGGAATACCAAACTGGATTAATATAATAGTATACTTAGTATACATCGTACACCACACATCATTTACAGACAGGTGAGAATCACTAACTTATATTTAACCCATAAGAGAAATAATAAATGTAATATTATTTCATCCTTTTTCATTTTATATTTTATACTTGGTTTTTTATTGTTCAAGGGCCCATGAAATATATAAGGGGAGAGAAGGGGGTACACCCATTATTATCTACTTTTAGTTTTTTTTTTGTTTTCTTATTCTTTTCTTAACGCACGTTTAAACGTAATAACGTCTTCGTAAAATAACTTTATACCTTTATTATAGAATTCGATGAGGTTCGCGCATACTTGTGTGTATCTTAAATAGGTGTGATAGTTTTAAATGTATTCAGATATATATTGTCCGTGGAATATGAAAGGCAATGTGCAACATGTGGTTTATTTTCTTTTCCTTTGTTTTTTTTTCCTGTCGTGAAGTAAATCTTAAGATTTTTTCTTTTCTTTAATATAAAAAAGCAAACGAAAAAAAAAAAACTATAAGTAACGATAATAAGGATTATAGTTTAAAAAAAAAAAGAAGTGATGGAGAAAAAATTCTATGTTTGAAAATATTCAAACTGCCGCTTCTCATCAAAACCTTTCTATAAATCAAAGAAACGCGCCGTTTTTTTTCTTCTCTTCAATTCAACTTTTTTTCTTTCCGTATAACATTTTATATTTGAATTGTAAGGCTTTGATGAAAATGTGTAATGCTTTAGTGGATCGGTTGTTAGTAGAAATCTACAAACTCACTGCGCGCGCCATATTTACCTACACACACAGCTACTGGATTCAATTAATTGAATATTTGTTTTGCGCATAACTGTCTGTACCGCAGATAAATAATAATAAATAACCTGAGTCTGTACTGATGCACGCAGTTACGCACAAAAAAGAAAAAAAAATAGATTTGATTTTTGCAATAAATCCTATTGAAAATTTTAGCTCAAGCGAGCTATTTCACGTTTTTAGTAAGCAGATATTCAAAATGAAGAGATAAGTGAATATTACTTTTTCGTGATTAATAATCTTTTTGCTTTCATTCTACGAAGAAATTGAAATTAAATCACATTTGTAATAAAGTCCAAATCTAAATGATTGAACTGTCGTTAGTTACTGCTGTCGTTATCGTTCTTAATTCCGATACTGTTAAAATGTTTACACGCAATTCGCTTCATCACAAAAACTGCTACTGTTGGAATTTCCATATTTAATTGTTTTTTTGACAACATTGTTGACTTCTTCTGAAGATATTTCTACCAATAAAACATCATCGATCATTTTTTGCTCATCAGCAAGATTTTTGATTAGAGCATTTTTGTTATTTATCTTCAATAAATTTACAAAAAAAAGAGTATGTATTTCAATTTGACAAACAGAGGTTGATACTTTTTTTCTTCCTCTTAAGTAAATAAAAAATAAATAATAAATAAATAATAAATAAAATCTAAATTGTTATGAATCCATTTAAATAATTCTATTCACCTCTTCATCAGCGAAATAATAAAAAGATGGTTTTTATTTAGGTATTATATTTCAAGATCTGAGACCCATTTCAATTAAATTTATAATTTATTATGTTTATTTTAAGCATTTAACCATTACCGATAAGATGCGATGTGCTTATCTTAAATAATATCATATTTTATTATTGCGACAAAAAATATTTCAGCGACCAAAAACCTTAAATAAAATTAAATACACATTAAAATTTAATGCATTTATACACAATTTAAATCCATGGCTGTAATCTTACCTGCTCGGAATTCTAATCTGAAATAATAATTTCGTATTATTTTCAAATGAAAAGACTATTTATCATTTCTTCAAGATGCAACAGGCAAAAACAAAAAAAAAAAAAAAAATAATGCATATTTTATATTTTTGTGCAAATAAAGAAAAAATTAAAAAGTTAAATGAATAAAAAGTACTTAATTAATTTATTCTGTGATATCATCGCACATATTCAAGAAAATGTTTAATGTTCAGTTCAGGTTGTGTGAAAAGGACTAGAAGAAAAAAGGATAAAATGGAGAAAAGAATTTTTCTTTTTTCTATAAGAATACAAAATGCAAATAGAAAGAAAAGAAATAAAAAAAGAAAAGATAATTATTCAAAGAGGTTCTTCGTTTCATTTTAAATAAGAACATGTTTGACAATAACGAAATCATAAAACTGGTCACAGTATAATCAAATATAAATGGTCCAAGATTTTCTACTTCACAATACTTGTATATTGTCACAGAAAGCAGAAATAATTATCGATAGTTGTGATGCCTGCTTTCATCTGAATAAATAGTAATATTAATGGAAATGTCATAGAATATATAAAAAAAAAAACATTTTTTTTTTTTAAATATTAAAATTGACCTTAAATTACTTCAAGGTAATATAGTGAGTAATTAATAATACATACGAATAGCATACAGAGAAAAGGTTTTAAAAGACATGAAGATGTATAAAAATGTTTATTTATTATTTAATAACTTCTAAATCACTGCCTTTTTTTTATTTCTGTTTATATATAGATAATAATTAACCAAGAGTGAGTACAACACTTCTATATTTATTATTTAATTACAAATTTCTAAATATATAATTAAGCAATAAGTTGTTATTCGAATAGATTCATTTTTATCACAAATAAAAAAAGAAATTAATAAATAAACGAAAACTATTAATATGTTTTCCCAACTCTTAAATCAAAAATTATCATACACTTTATTACATTTGCACTCAACTATAAACTATTCGTAATATGTCGTAATAAATAGTGTACCAAATATAAAAAAAAAATATAAATAGTAAATACATATATGAATATAAATATATCTGAATTATGAATTTATAAAATAATATTAGTTCTAGAAAATTAATAATAAATTCATATTTCTTATCAATTCGAACCATTTTTAAACACGTTCAAAATTTTAATAAAATGGTTCAAACGTCTGTTATGATGATCGACAAAATAGAGAAATATATATATTAATTTATACTATCAAAATAATCGCAAAAAAGAAAAAAAAAATGTAAATTTCTTTTCATGTATGTCATCAAAAGCAAAAATCGAAAAACAAATAAAATAAGAAACGAAACATAAAATATTAATTATTATTAGACAATAAATACAGAAAGGTGTAAGTGTAATAATGTAAACTGATATAAGAACTGAAAGTGAATTATTCATTAATTTTTTATTTATTTATTTTTTTTCATTTTAAATATGATTCCACTTTGTTCATCATATTACTTCTTATATTCATGAAAGCAAAAGCAAATGCAAAAGTAAAAGAAAAAGCAAAAAAAAAATTTATATATAAATAAATAAATAAATAAAAAGCGAAAAAGAAAAATGTTATATTACGCATTTTAAACATTATAAAATTATTATTTAATTTGGCTCACTTATAAAATATAAATATTTATGCAATTTACTAGCCGATTACTACACACATCTCATATTTTAACATTTAAATGTTGTATATTACATTTATTTTAACTTTAGGTTTCAGTACCGCAATGTTGAAAATTGAAATATCGTCGGTTTAAAAATAAAATGTATAAATAAATAGGCAAACAAAAATATACATCGACCATAAAGTTTACATACAACGTATATTACTTATATTTTTTTATATATATATAGAAATTAAATATTATCTAAAAAGTCATGAAAACTGGGTTAGTGAAAGTAATTTTGTTTCAATTGCAATGCATACATACATTATATAGGTTTATACTATAGAGAATATATTTCTGTTTCGAACTATATAATACTGCAATTGATATATTTATATATGTATATAATTGAACATGAACATATATGTACATTGTTTTATATTATTTTGAAGTGGACATAAGTATATTTAAGTACTTATTATTTGTTACAAAGTATATATTTCTTTTACTTATGGACGATTATGTAACTAGAACTATATTGTGCAAGTCTTATGAATTTATTATTTATTTATTATTTTTTTGAATTTTATTATTTATGCTTAAATTGTATCTTCAAAGAACAAGAGGAAGAAAAGTGTTTGAATGAATTTCATTGTATTTTTTTCTTGTTTTATGTGAATGCTAAATATGTGATAGTGATTTTTAACTATAATCACCGGTTAACCGGACGTCCTAATTTACTTTGCACAGTAGTACTGAAAATTTACCATTTTTGTGCTGTATTAGAAATTATCGGGACATTTGTTTGCTTTCCCAGTCACTCACTATTTTCATAATTTTGATAAAAAAAACAAATTATATATGAAATGTGTACATTTGATTTTTAATCTTTAAACATTTTGAAGTTCTTTTCTTAGTTTTAAAAAAATAACTCTACCTCGATATTTACATACAGCGCAGGCTATATTTTGGGTTTCGGTGGGAAATAGTATAAAAAAGCCACACATTTTCTGAAGAAAAGTATTAGCCTTACATTTCTTTTCCCCTGTTATAGAGTCGCATAATTGTCCTAGCTAACTAGATCTGTTTCTGCGTTTATGAGTTTTTTTTTTAACTAAAAATATGACAGAAAATGACCAGAAAGAAAGCATAAACAGAGAAAAATGAAGCCTAGGGTTATTGACATGAATTAATTATTAACTATTAATTATATTTTCGTGTATAACAGAAATTTATCCAGGATATCAAATGTTGAGTTTACCCAAATCAACAAAATATTGAATAAATGCGTCAAAAATTCATTATTTTTAAAGAAATTATTGTGTTAAATTCATCGGAATTACCCAATATGAAAACATCAATACCAAACTAATCGAAAATTAAATACAATTTAAAAATTTCTAATCTATATATTGAATTGTATTGTCATCATTCAATATATATTCTCTAATTTTCCATTATATTATTAATAATAGCTAAACTAAATAAATATTGTGTTAATTTGATGATAATTTTATGTTGGCAAGAGATAATATTTGTTTTTATTTTTGATATACACGTTCATTCAGTTCTATTTTATTTGTTATCAATACGCGACATAAACATTGTCTATAAATATAAAATTAACTTGTAATGATATTCCAAAAATTTATCAATTATCAATATTCGTTTAGTTGGTAGGTAAGATAATGGTGTTCAGATTTCTTATGAATTAATTTATTTACAAAAAAAAATTGATAGCAACAAACATAATAAAAAAAAAAATTAAAAAAGAAAAAGAAAATAATAACAAATTTCGATATAGTAATTTATGATGCAATTGCAAGTAAGATAACACGTTTCATAAATTTTTGTGTTTACAATAATCGTATACAAATTGTAAATCATTATATTAATTTCAACAAAATTTATTTCTGTTGTTTGAGAAATATTTTGATTTAATTTAATTATCGCGTCGACTGATTGTTTTTGTTGATTGTGTGAATATTGGAAAAATTAGCTGAATCTATAAATAAATCATTTGGAATAATTAATAATAATAAATTAAAAAAAAAGAAATACTGAGGCTCGATTTAGCCAGACCTTTCGGCCAAATTTACAATAGATCAACACAACTTTAAACCAATTATTGACAGCACGTAAAACTAGCATTTAAATACAATGAATATTGAATATTATTCTCAGGAATCGATAGTGCATTTTCTGAAAGTAATTATTATCAACTAAAATTCTATAAATAATATGTTATTTGAGATTAAAACTTAAGCTATTGAAATTCCAACTCATATCATATGAGCGAAATGTTAAACATTTTTGATCCAATTGTA
Source organism: Catotricha subobsoleta (assembly GCA_011634745.2). Classification (NCBI taxonomy): domain Eukaryota; kingdom Metazoa; phylum Arthropoda; class Insecta; order Diptera; family Cecidomyiidae; genus Catotricha; species Catotricha subobsoleta. Next base: position 18,677 of record JAABKK020036715.1, read on the forward strand.
ATATTGAATACATTTATATACTTACTTACTGTCCGATTAGACAATAAAACTTACTCAACAGCTAACAAACTATACGAGACAAATACAAATATTATATACAGATAGGTAAAAGTATCGCAATAAAAAATTTGTAAATATACAATTATATCACTATCAAATTGTTATTCAAAATAATAATAATTATTTATTCTATTAGTACGAAAAGAAAAATATAAAATAACAGTGTAACAGAGAGCTCTGTTAATGCAAAAAAAAAAAACAATTGCAAATTTCGTATTTATAATATGCGGTATATATATTCCCGCGCCATTCGGTAAACCCGTTACCGCACTGCAATTTTTCTCATTTCTATCTTGTTTTTGTGACTTTTAAATATGGAAAATATTGTTGTTCTACGAATATTTAGTTACAGTAGAAAGACTCGCTTTGCTGTTCGTGTGAAAGAGATTTATAACACAATAAAACTTCATAAATATTTCAATTTCATCATTTAAAATCTGTGATGCATTTATGCAGGAATTACATTAATTCATAAATAAATACGTAAAGTGGAAAGTATAATAAAAAATATAAGAGATGCACATGCACTGCGCATGTTAGATTACAGGATGATTATATAATATATGCAAATTTTTGAATTGTATATTTTGCTTATAAAATTATATGAGTATGAATTGACGAATTAAATTTACAATCTAATATTCTAGGATGTATATTTATTGGTTGCAGCAATTCGTTTGACGTTCTGTATAACATATAATTTATAAGAAATGATTGGAATCACGTTAATTTTTAAACTTTTCTTCATTTTTTTTTTTTAATTTACTCCAATTTGTTTGAAGGAATTTATAAAATTAATGTTTTTTTCTATTTTTCGAAAATATCATTCAAAATTGCAGACGAGCATATTGAACTCTGTTTTTTAAAAGAATCGAGGCTATTTTGCATTTTTAAAGATGTGACCAAGACCATAAATCTCTTAATTTCAATGCAATGTGAAATAAAGGACGTACATCTTTTAGGAACATGAAATTTAACAAATAAATAAAAAATATTTAAAAACTTAAAAAAAATGGAAAACAATTTATGCAATGTATAAAATATACATATTAAATGTAAAACGTTGGCGCCAGTGTTTAAAAATGGTCGCAAACTCTATCAAACGCAGAATAAAAAATTAATTTGTTTATGAATATTATGACATATTTAACATTTTAATGAAGGCTATAAATTAAAAAAAAATTAATTGAATTCAAAAAAAAAAAAAATAACAAATTTTTTTTTACTATCGCAGTTATGACAAAAAATAAAAAAAAAATGGAAAAATTAAAAGAATATTATTCATAAAACGAGAGATGTCATTAGAATTTCTAATTTTTATTCGTATATGTAATTGTCGATAAGAAATTTACATTGCAGCAGATGTATTTTAACACTGAAGTTTCAATATATTATCTTCGAGTTCGAATATCAACATTTTTCACCTCATAAATAAATAAATTATTTCAGGTTGAAAAAATGTGTCCTTATAATTTTAATAATCAACTTGCCGAATATCGAATATTTGTGTGACGATTGTATATTATTATGATCATCTAACAATATATCGTTGAATTTAAGATCAAATAACAATTCATATCGTAACACAATTTTTTAACATATATTTTTAATTTATATTATTAGAAAAGCATTCTTGGGTCCATTCAGTTAAAAAAAAAAATAATGGTCAATAGGCATTTCTTCTGTTAGCCAATAGTATTTTATGAAAGACATGTTTTCAAATATATTTTGAAAAATTTAAATGAAACAAAATAAATAAAATATAGATAAAAGAGCACAAATGAATTTTCTTTAAACGATTTCTTAAGCTCATTAAATGAAAGTAATAGCAACTGAGCTAGAACCAGAAAACTTATATTTAATAAAGTATAAATTGCATCCAGTTCTGCATTGCATAATATATATTCACAATTTCTTACCGACATAATAAAAAACAATTAAAAATATTTTTATATAATTTATATATTAATATAATAATAATACCGATAATTTGTTCGCTATATAGTAAATATAAAATATTTCTCGAATATATATGCACACTGATCATACATAGAAAATAAATAATAATATGCTTTTATTACGACTAAATAATATTATTGTTGTATATTTTTTTTTTCTTTTTTTTGTTATTGTTCCATTACAGATTGCTTCTATATTACATTTTTTTTCCTCATATTTTTTAATATAAATTTCATTTTCCGTTTTGTTGATATAATCATTTCAATACCTTACTTTACGATATACAGAATATTATGTATCATGTATAGAATACAATATATTTCAAGGCTATTTAAAAACAGAACATTTTCTATTAAATTTTATAAGTACTTGATTTTATATTAAATTATTATTATTATTTTTTTTTTTATTTTATTTTATTTGTGTTAAATGGATAGAAATAGTGTCTTTCTCATGCAATACATCACATTTCACATTAATAGAGACTATAATATGTATTTATTATTTGAAATTAAGTACCGACATCAACTACTACACTACACTACACTTCGTTTTTTTTTTTTTTCTTTTTTCGTTTTGCTTTGTTGCATCGCATTAGCAAATATAGCTTATATAATAACAATATAATGGCAGAAATGCAATTTATAATAATATAAATTGTATATTTTCTAGATAAATGAAAAACTAGAACGTTCATAAATATATTTTATTTAGTTTCTGTATAAATCCATTTGTGTGTGAGGCAGGTACTTTTAGTTAGAAGTTTTAATCTTAAGTCTATATTAATAAAATATATAGATATTTCTTGTCGACTATGTTGTGCTTGTTCTTGGTACACACATTATTTATATAAAATGTTATCGCTGACACAAAAAATTAATAAAAATATCAATTAGAATCTTATAAGAAATCACTGATCAATTGTTCCACTTAGAAAAGCGAAACAAACATAGAGTGGCATTATTATTGTTGACAAATAGCATTAGTACTATTACTAAACATTTTAGTAAAATTATAGTGTTTTTTTTATGTTACTCTTAAATATGAACGAATTCGCAACTACTTCAAATATCTATTTGCTTTCTTTTATAAAAAAGAAAAAAAAAATGGTAAGACAAATATGCTTTGTTTGTTAAAAAAGAAAAATGTGTCGCAGAAATTTTCAAATCTAATATAAACACCTGAATGAATTCTAAAAATTTCCATGGACCACCCATTTATTATGGAAACATTTACTACGTGACAACGTCTATTATAAAGTAAATTAAAAAGAATTAAAAAAAACACACACACACACACACACACACGCATACACGTAAATGACGTGTACAAATTCATAACGATCACGCAAATATAACAATTTACTTATATCTGTTAATAAAGTAAAGATAATTATTTTTCTATTTTTCTTTTTCTCTGAAGGCATAACTTTTTGTTATATAGAACAATTTGTTTGTTGAATTTCTATTACAGCTGTTTGGCATAAGTGGCTAAATAATATATTTTATTATATCAATCGTTTTGAGATCATGAAAAAAAAAAGAAAAAAATTAGAACGTTGAGCATATATTAAAATATATAATTTAACCACTTACCTACATTTATTAAATATTTAAAATTATTATTGAATATTTACACACGTGGAATTCTTTAAATATGTGAAATGGCTATATTTATTGCTATTGAAATGAAATATTGGGTATATATTCAATAAATACAATAGAGTGAATTTTGTCAACTTGTCAGTGAATTATTTTATAGCATTCTAAAAAAATGTTAAGACGCAAATACATGCGGCGAGACGATAATAAATATTCAAAATAAGCAAAAGAAAGAGAAAAGATTTACTCAATATTTATATGAAAAGTATATAAAAGTGCGGATACACAAAAACTGCCAACTGAATATACAAACAAAAAAGTAATAATATTAATAAATGAGCTCTTTAATTATTTAAAATTTGTATTTGTACATATAAATATAAAGGTTATTTAATTAAATGAAATTTCAGACTTTTTAAACACTGCGCACAACGTGCAATAGGCAATACCTTTTTATTTACTAATTCAGAAATTTGCCTTAAAAATTTCGCAATATATAAAGCACATTTAAAATTTCTGTGATCCAATTTTTCTTTACGAATAAAAAAGAAATTTCTATGATGATAAAATTTAAGAAATATTAAATTAAATAGAACAAAAAGTCATTCGCTTGTAATTAAAAGATGGTTATGGAATCTGAAGGAAAAGACAGAATAATTTAATCAATGTAATTGAACTAAAATGTCCGCAATCCGTATACATAAATAAGTACATTAGATATGCACATTGTTACGTAAAATAATCTCTAAGTCTCTGTATATTTAATTGATGTCTTAAAATTTAAACAAATAAATGTATTGAATCCGATATTGAATCAGTAATAAACAATAAAAGTAATATTAGTAATAATTATTCTTTCATAATGATTGATAATGATTTTTATCTATAAGGAATCTGTATGCTCGGCAATTTCATAATATAATTATTGCCTTTCCCAAAACAAAACAAAACTAAACAAAAACAAAAACAAAAACAAAAACAAAAACAAAATCAAAAACAAAAACAAAAACAAAACAAACAAAAAACGAAATGCTCAAAATAGGATTTTAAATCATACGAAAGCAGATATTTTGATTTTAATCTAACAAAACATATCTACACACAACAACAAAAGCTAAATATTCTATATATAAACCGAATATTATCACATATCATATCTGTTATATTATTTTGTTGCAAATATGAATACATTCAACGATATAATTAGGTACTTATCTACCTCTAACTAACTATAAACATGTAAATTCTATTTTCTACATAATAACACACTGCTTAATGTAAACTAATCATATAATTATAATTTTAGTATAAACAATTCTTATTTATATCCATTGAATGTAATATTTATTGTACGACCGAATGTAAGTGCTAATAGAAATGAGAATGACAAGACACAAGTACATTGCTCTACATTCTGTTATCAACGTAGACACACACCGTTTTTTTTTTCTTCTTTTTTTTTTTTTTTGGTTTCTTTTTTTCCATTTATTTTCGTTGGTGCGTTAAATTATAAATTAATTTAATTATACTACAATATCACTAGACACAATTAAGTTGATAACTTTGTATAAATATTATTTTGTAATTAACATGTCGGTTGCAAAATCGCAATATGTGCCCTAATATTTTTTAGCTGAATTATAGAAATAAGGATATTTGAGATAATTTTATTTAAATATACATTACTTATGTTTAAAAGAAAAAAAAAAGGTTGCATCTGAAAAATTGTGCGTGTTTACTAAAGATTTCGAAAGGCTAACATATTCTATTTTGATGAAAGCAGTGGTGAAAGATCAATTAATTGCAGATAGAAGAAATTATAAGAGTTGAAAAATGTATAATAAAAAAAAAATCTAATTTTAAAAAATATAGCGTCTAATACTTCATTATTGTTGAGAAATTTGGCCGAATTTAAAAAAAAATCAAGTATTAGCTTTGCAATTTTTTTTTTCGTTTGTGCACTTTTGAAATTTGACGAAAAATTGTCCATTTTTTTTTTTTTTTTTAAAAATGAAGTCGTGTCCATTGGCTGCTATTTTCTTATAATCATCAAAAAAGTTTTTTCTTTGTACATATTTTTGAATTTTTGAATTTGCCATTATTATTTTTTTATTTTAATGAGGTGGAGGTAATGGTTAAATTTTATTTCGGAGGCCTCATTTTGAAATTGTCCATATGGGTAAATTTGACCCAAGAATGCATGAAAATGACACACTTTAGCTTTTTTTTCTGTTACTTTTAAAATAAACTGACTAAACTCATTATGTGTCATAGGATCATAAATTGAAAAAAAAAAGCAAAGAAAAAAACTAAAATACAAATAAAAAATTAAAAAAAAGGTGTAGCACTTATATACTAATTAACGAGGCGTTGGTAAAAACAATAATTTCACAGAAAAGAATTACGTTTTCTTTCCAAAATAAAAAAGTAATTCTGGTAAATTTGAAATGTGTCCGTACACAAACTTAGATTACTATATAATTTATTAAAAATTAAACCTTAGTAGTGAACCAAAGCGAACTGTTAACAAACGGTTAACAAACTTTGAACCAAACCGCGTACCACCAAAAAGATTTTGGCCAATTTTTATATCGACTTGACTTTCTGCAAATTGCTAGTTTTATTTCTCACAAATTTTATATTTAAATCATTTTTATCAATTGCAGACTTTAAGAGTTTATATTATTAAATTTTTATCTAATCTGTTTCAAAATGAAGCTTATGATTAATTATCATTATTTATTTTTTTTGAAAAAAAAAATCAAACTTTTATGACAACAAAATGAAGAAAAAAAAAATGGTACAACTTTTCTAATCTCTTGCGCAAATTCAAAACTCATCATTACAAAAATTTAAATAGTTTTAAACTTAATAAATTTTATATTATTTCAATTACGGTAACATGCAATGATCATAGAATTTTTCTTTTATATTAATAACGCCTGTTAATGAAATATTGTGCCGCAAAGCGTTTCTGCAAATATATTCTTACCTAATAAATAAAATAAAAAATAAAATAGTAAAAAACAAACAGTTTTTTTTTTTTTTTTAATTATTTCAACTAGAAATAATACACACAAAACAAAATGTGCACTACTCGATATTAACTATATATATATATAATATTGATAATAATACTGTGTGCCTGTACAGTGTACAACATTACACATTACAAATTGTACAAATGCTTAAATATATTTATTTGTACAAACGCAAACGCAATCAACAACTATTACTTACTCTACAACACTCTATTACTATATATAAATAATATATATATAAAATACATCAACTCATTTTATGGGTTTTGTAAATAGAAATTGTGAAATATATAAATGAAAACAGAAGTGAATGAGATTATTATTATTACTAATTTTCACGACCTAATTTTCAAAACAAAACGCTATGGTTTTAATATAATATTAATTTTTTTTTCTTCTTTTTTTTTTTTTTTAAATATATATATAGTATATACTATTATATATGACGATGGTATGTTTGGCTGATTCGACTGGTTGTTTGGTTCTACTATGCTCTATTTTACTAATAAGTAGTATATAATATAATAAATAAATATCGTCGTATTCAAAGCCTACTAGTATAAAAAAAAGAAAAAAAAAAAACATCACATATATAAATGATGATGATGTTCATGATGATTATGATGAATGTTAAATAATAGTGATGTGGAAATAGAAATTATAAACTATAAACGATACTAATGCCTTAAAAACGGCGTATTTTAAAAAGAGATACACGCGAACGATTTGGTATTTCATACACATTATATGAATGATTTTACTTACTTGTACATTAGTAAACGGGCAATGCTTATGTACTTGTGCTATGCGGAGTATAGTGGCTTATGTTCATCGTATGGTGACATATATTTTATTTAAATATTTATTGTTTTTTTTTTCTTTTTATTTTATATTTATTACTTATTATTATTAGTACTTATTTCATTTTTTTTTCTTTTTTCTTTTGGTAATATGTAGTAAATTGAGTAAGAATTAATTATTTTTCTATTTTCTTAAATTAATGCGCATATTATATTTGATAAAGTATGTATATCGTGTTTATCGTATATTGTGGATGTACTGAGCCATACATTATTATTTTCTATAATTATATGCGGTCGTAAATTTTATTAGTCATAAAACGCGTGATTCATTTTTTTTTTTTTTCAATTTTCTTTTACAATTTTTTTTTTCTTTATTTTATTTAAATTTTTATGTGTTCATTTTTAATTGCATTTGTAAGAAAAGAAAGAATAATTAATGCTATTAGTGATTTAAAGAAAATATTTACATTCACAAAAGTTTTTTTTTTTTTTTTTTTAAAAAAAGCTTGTGGCTATTTTACTTAGATAAATGATAAAATGTAGATTTATGTGACAATGAAATAAACAAATTATAAATATTATTGTAAATATTTCATTTTTTGTTTTCTAAATATTTTTATATTTGACATATGAAGTAATTTCATGAAGTTTTCGTATAATTAAAATATTGTTTATTTACATTTTTGAACATTTATTAATTATTATTTATTTATAATTTTGAACTTCTGAAAAAAATATATGTTATTTATTTATTAGTAAAAAAAGAAAAAAAAAACAATAATAAATAAGGAATGTCTATTAGTAAATATGATATAAAACTGCTTCTAATTTCCTATTTTCATTTGAATAATTGTATAAACTGGAACCGTTATTATATTTAAGATAAGCAAGAAATGCGCACATGAATAAGTTTCAAGAGCGATACCACATTCGCTTTTATACCGTAATATTTACTAAAATTTCGGGTTCAAAACTTTGTCAATAAACTTTCAATAAAGTTTATTGTTATGTCACATAAAAAAATACGTTTACAATAATATCGTTTTTATTTTAAATGATGATATTTGAAATATCAACAAAAAAAAAAAGTGTTATTATTAAGGACAGAATAAGTAGTTCAATTTCAATTTCAATCGAATATATGGACACTATCTGTTGATGCAATTACGAAATGATCAATTGTTATTTAGTTTTTTTTATACAAGAATAGAAGTTTAATAGTGAACTATATTTCTAAACAATACAGAAACCCACCCGCTGTTCATTTAATATAAATTTAATTAAAATATGTAAAAATCTAATTTAGAAAATAACTAGACTATAAAAATGTCATTTAAATAAATCTAACAATTACTATTTACTCAAACTGATATTATGATTATACTTTGACGAAAAAATAAAATAAAAATACTATATAGAAACAAATTGGTATTACTTTTGTACAATTCCTTTTACAAATTACATAATAACTATCAATCAAAATGTAGGTAATACCAATTTCAATCTAACTATAAACTATTCCTATATAAATGTAAATATCTACACTACACCTAATAAATCTATCGTTTTTATTTTCAAATATATACCATAATAATAATAATGGAAGATTGGATTATTGAATATTACGTAATCTAAAAAGCTATTGATTGAGATTGACATAGTTTTAATATAATTATTTTATTTTTATTTTTCTGTTTTGTTATAAAAATCTATAATATTGCAATTTAAATAAAACATGCCTAAAAACTATTTCAATATTTCTAAACATCAAGCACAGATAAAAGGAACAACAACAAACAGCAAAAACATACAATCTCTAAGAACACACCCGTTTTTCAACTCACTAGTCACGAATAATAGAAAATTTCCGCATTAAATATAATATAGTTTTTTTTTTTTTTATTTATATTTCATTTTGTATACATTTTATATAATTTACTATAATTAAACTATAATATTTACTATTCTACTTTATTTTTCATTGTTTCTTGTAAAAAAAAAAAAAAAAAATTGTTTTTTCGCTTGCTTGCTATTATAGTTTTAATTTTACTCTCTTAATTTTATTATTTGATGTTTAGAGGTTTTTATTATTATTATTATCTATAGAATTTAAGAAGAGTTACTATTACTAGAGATATTGTTAACATTAATACCAACGGTTATTAACAATTTATATAAGTTTTTATAACTTATTAGCGGTGCGGTGTGTGCATGGAATATTACCTATATGCTTCATTTTAATATAAATTCATAATGGATAAATGCGCGCTATAGAATAAATTCTATATGAAAATTATCTCTCTAGAAATAAAGATATTTTTATTGTTGTGAATATAGTGTTTTATTCTGTTTGCGGCATTGTTCATTGCGACGATGGTCGTCAAGCTATAATATAATGTAACAAAAAACAACATAAATAAAATGATGTCATGATTCATGATGTTGTAACAATTGCAAAATTACTGACTGTGAGTCGATTTACTATGTAATATAGAATTTTTAATAATGGATAAATGTGATATGTTTTAGTTTTAGATATATTTTTAATCTTAAAGACAACCAAATTGTCAATTATGATTGATGTTGATCGTAAACTTATTTTATTTTGAGAAATAAAGATGACAGAATTATTTTTTCTGCGGCTGCCCAAGGAGTACGGTGGTGCCACATATGACCAATTCGTGACTAATTCATGATCAAATGGTCAAATGTGGCACCACAATGACGACAGAGTGACCAAGTGACGTCAAAATGACGTCATCGTGACCTGTGGTCATTTTGTGTTCCATGGGTAGCGAAAATGAGAGAATTTAATGAACGACAATTTATAGAGCGGTTTTTTTTTTTTTTATTTTCAATATTATTTATCTCATTCCCTAATTTTGTTCGTTTGATATAAAAATTATATCTACAAAATAATACCGTGTCCCAAGGGCATGACATTTTTTATGAAATACTGTTAAAAAATGTATGAAAAAGTGGAGATATATATTCAAAAATCATTTTTTTTTTTTTTGAAAGACTCTTCAAAAATATCTTACGGCAACCAGACCTAACTAAGATTGTACTTAAATGGGCTAAAATTTAAGATTTTTTTAAAAAAAATAAATAGGTTTTAGTACAATCTGCACTTTTTCATACATATTTTTAATTAGATTTGCATTTCATGCCATCTTCTCTGATCGACTCCATATTTTGCAGATGGATGATTTTTCTGTACGGCCTTCCATTTAGAACATATTAACCAAAACATAATACCAATACCAATAACAATAATGATAATTTGAACGAGGTATATGTATAAGTATATGGTATTCTACGCTAAGCAAATGACTCCAACTTTGAAGTTTATGGAGGCCGCTATTTTGCAAAAAAAGTGCTTCACTATTGCGAACTTAATATACTGGAAAGATCATTTTGATGCTTTATTTGGTTATGGTATATATTTCACATGTATAACGTGGATTTTTTGATTTTATTTAACATTGACTATATACTATTGATTTCCAGCGAACTGTCATTTACATACAAATCAAAAAAAATAATGTGATACCTAGACATAGCGACACCACAGTCAAAACGGGAAACTAAAGAACTATTTTTATATAATATTATCCAATATGGTATATGTCATGCCCCCACAGTCGACACGGAAAATGATAGAATCCATAGTATAAATAGTCAAAGGTATCCATAATTTAAAATAAAATTTTAAGTTTACTAGGAACCGTTCAATTCAATATAAACATGACTACTTTCCATCATGTGCGAACTTTTATTCTATGAGAATGCTGTGGAAATGTTAACGCTTTGTGCTTTCTTTGAATATACGAAGAATGAATATGCAATATTGAATTTTTTTTTGTTGTGTATCTTTGTTATAAATTATCATCATCTGTTATTAATAAACTGAGTACTTATGAATGTGATTTCCGATTTTTTATTGAACATATTATAATCGTTATTTTAAAGAAAATGAAATGTATTTTTGTGACTTTAAGCAAATCCAAATTTTTTTTTTTGTTGGAACCATTAATTATTTATTTATTTTGTAGAAAAAAAAGCATAAAATCTATATTACATTGTATTGTCTGTGTGACAAAAAAATATATCAAAAACAAAAGAAAATAGTAATAATTATTATAAATATATAACAGCGTACAATAAAGAATAATATGCAATAATACATATTTTTCATTTACACATTATGCAATATTGTACAATTTATTTTATAATTAGTAATTATTTTTCTAAAGGTTATAATATATTGCGCTGAATATTTACTATACACTCCATATAATCATCGTAGAAATGAAATAAAAGAAACAAAAAAAATAATAATGTAAATAAAAACTTCACACACGAGAACGATATCATCCCAGGCAGGCACTCCTCCTATAACAATAATACATTTATATAAATTAAATAATACCACACCATAATTCTATTACATTGGCTGATCGGTACAACTTATATTACAATACACTCGCTACATCTCGACGTCATACAAAGATATTTTTTTTTATAATAAATAATAATTGGCTGCGGAAATTACATTAATTGTAATTATATTTACCGACATTTATACAATAGAGCAAAGAATATTTAAAATTCTAATACGATTTTACATTTTGAATGACATGACACAGTTAGCAAGATTTTACTTCTATAATATACCTATAACTTTAACTATATATTATATATTTTTATTTTTTTTTATAAATATATGTATTTTATTTATTTGCATTAATCCATTCCATATAACATTGATGGCTGATGAATTTTTAATGTTCATGTGGGACGTGTTGATATTTATTTTAAAAATTAGCGGTAAGTTTCGATGTTTCAGTGTGCAATGTGCATATATTGTTGTTGATTATTTAGACATCACAAAATACATCCGAAATCTAACGAAAGTGAATTTTCTTTCTATTCAAAAGTATTTTGTTTTTTTTTTGTATCAATAAATAGTATTTTTGCAATTAGCTATAAGTTTCAGAAATTAAATAGAATTTCCAAGTCATTTTTTTAAAAGATAATAAAAACCCGCATTGAGTGGTAGAATAACGAAATCAATTTAATTAATACATAATAATTATTAACCACTTACATTATTTGGATTGTCATTTTTAGTTATTTTTCTGTGTATAATACAATAATAAAAAAATAAAAATGAAAATTAGAATAAATATGAAAGTCCGTCTCACTAAAAAATATTGTATAAAAATATTCAGTCATTTTTTTGACTTAAAGTTTGGCAAAATTGTGTTGGCATTATGAATCAACATCTTATTTCTTTTTTTTTTCCATTTGTAATATCATATTTTGTTATTTTGTTTGATATAAGAATTATCACGAGTATTTTTGTTTCATTCTTTCTATACTTTACATACTGAGCTATTATTACTAATAATAAATATATCTTCTTTTTTTTTTAAAAAAAAGAAAACAATATAATAATACTTCGATATATATAAAGGATGCCGTCACGTATTTTTATAAAAAAAAATTCTAAGAAACTGAAATTTACCGATTTTTTTAATCAATTTTTAAAAGAAATTTTAATTACCAGCGATATACGTGGTATGATAGGATTGTAAATACCCGAAATGTTTGTTTGTACAATAATTAACTTCTAGAGACAAACAAATAAAAATTACGATTGAAATAATACAGAAATATTAGAAGTAAAATATATTGAATCTAAAATTCAAACATTAAAAATTATTAAAATTAAAACAATGAGCATAAAAGTGATCGTCATTCACATGCAAGTGATATGCAAATTGGGAAACAACACGTCGCCTTCTTTAGTTTTCATATAATTTTTTTTTCACAATTTTTTTTTTTTTTTTTTTGTTTTCATGGATGGTAAATATAAAATTATGTAAAACTGAAATTCCTAAATAACAAATAGAAATAAAAAGCAAATAAACAAACAAAACAACATATATCTTGACCTTGATCTATGTGAATGTAAATTGAGTAAATGTTTGTTGTATGTATATTATTATTCTTATTCCTAATCCTATTATTTTTTATGATTAATATTATTGTTATTTACAAACAAGAGATTGGTGTATTAGACCATTCATTATTGTAATTATTTATTTTAATTAGGCATATTACTATGTTCGGTGCTTATAAATTACATATAAATATAAATATAAATTCATATATATATATATGAAACGAATAATTCTAATAAAATAATGTAATCGTTAATAAATAAAAAATAATACGTACTGCCGATATTATGTGAATATTAATTAAGTGCGAGATGATACATATAGTGTCGTTACTGTTAAATAATATAAAATGCATATAATTTAATATAGTTGCTGCCATATAGTAAAGAAATATAAAATATATATACTATATATACAATACTGGTATAGAGATATATTTAAAATAGTGAATGGAAATTGAAATACGTAATAAGTTTGATCTATTCCTTTTACTATTTTAATAAACATTTAGATGTTGGAATTATGTTACATTTACATTACCAGTAAATATTTTAGAAGTATTTAAAATTATATTTTACCGCACTTCACTTAGAATAATGTTATTTGCTGGTGATGAAAATATACTTTGCACATTATGCATATTTATTGAATACCAGTTGGAAATTAATAGAATGAATTATTGTTATCATTAAATGATTTAAAGTGATTTCTATACAATAATTGTAATTCGATACTTGACATGGAATTGGTAATATGCTATCGAAATTATAAAACAAAAAAATCAAATAAGAATCCCGTACTTTTTTTAGTGAATATAAGTATATACTTATACATATAATATATATAGTTAATTTAAATAAAATAAATTGTTGCGTTTTTACTTTGGATGCAATATCTATAGTAAACTAAAATTTTACTAAAATAAACAACAATAATTTTAATTTTCTTTTTTAATATGTTTCAGCTAGGATGCTGATGCTGCATTATAGCAAACACGGTGAGTGCATACTCCAAGAAATTGGTGCTGCATTTCGCAGCGGTCATCAAGCCGATTTATTGCTTGTATGCAACGATAAGGAAACACTTCAAGCGCATCGATTAGTATTAGCAGCTGCCAGTCCATTAATAAGGTAATTGGAATTTGAACATTCTTAAAAGATTTTTTTTTTTTAACATTGTTTTATGTTTCAATATTTCATTTTTTTTTATTTCGCATTGAACAAATAGAATGATCCTGAAAGACGTTCCAATGATCGAAGGAGTAACAACTATACATTTTCCAGATATTGAAGCCGTTTATTTTCGATCTCTTTTAAATTTTTTATATTCAGGACATACATGTGTACCAGCAACAGATGTTGAACATTTACACGATCTCTTAGATTTATTACAAATAAAGCCGGGTGTTTGGCGAACTGGCGATAAAAATGGCAAAGAAACTGTTGAAGTGTTGTCAAGACTATTTACTGAAAATAATCAAAAAATTGAACATCACACGCATACCGATATAAACAGTAATGAAGGTAGTGAGGCGACAACAAGACATCGGAGATCGAAAAGTAGAGAATCGTCACCATCTCAATTGTCCGTAAAACGGGAACGCTTAAATGAAAGTTCGTGTGACGATGAAGAACGAGATGATGGTGATGGTGATGGTGATGGTGATGGTGATGGTGATGATGATGTTGAAGATGCATGTATAAATAGAATTAGTCGAAAAATAAGTAACATTAGTAGCAGCGGTGCACATAATCGCGATGAAGACATTGATGGAAAAATGGATGAAGAAGCAAATGACGACGATTCAAATGAACGAAAAGCACGTGATATAGGTGAACGAAGAAGAAGTTCTTCAAATCCAGTTAATTTGTCGCTGGGGTTTCGCGATAGAGATGATGAGTCCAATGATGGACATATAGATGTAGAAACGATAGGAAATGCACCCAGTAAAGTGAGTTCTAACATAAAAATTAAATTATTTATTTATTTATAAAGATTTTTATTATTTACAGAGCTTAATGCCAGCCCGCCTTTTAGAACCATTCCGAACAAAACGAAAAATTTTATATCATCCACCCGATCCAGAAATTTTAAAACCACCTGATCATGAACTCATTCAAAATTCACCGGATAACTATGTTGTGACACCACATCGAAAACGACGACCTGGCTTTCACAATTCACCTGCCCAAAATCCACCGTTTGTACCATACAATCCCAGTTATATAGAAGATCTAAGATCACGCAAAGGACCACCATCATCATCAGCACCTCCGTCCTATTTTCCAGGTATAAATTGTAGTGATATAACAACAAAAAATTTACCTATAACAAGATAAACACAATCTAATTTATTTTTAACTGTTTCAGGCGATCGGCCGCCCTTATCACCTACATCTCATCCCGCAGACATACTCTTGCATAATAATCATCACAACAATAATAATCGACGAAGACCACCAAGTGCTGATGGACCATTAATGCCTCCGTCATTTGTTTATCCCTGGCCATCGCATACAGCAGCCTTAGCAGCACTTCCAAGTTCAAATGTCCTTGGTGTCGGCGGTGGCCCAAACCCGATAATTAATTCCGAAAACAATTTAGAATTACAACAGGCACAGCATCAGAGTCGAACGAGTTCTGCTAGCACGGGAACTGGAAGTGCAGGCAGTACAACTTCTGGGAATACAGCACCAGTACGTGAATATCGTTGTGAATACTGTGGCAAACAATTTGGTATGTCGTGGAATTTAAAAACTCACTTACGCGTTCATACTGGCGAGAAACCATTCGCATGTCGGCTATGTGTTGCAATGTTCAAACAAAAAGCGCATTTACTGAAGCATTTGTGCTCTGTACATCGCAATATGATTAGTACGCCGGAAGCTAATGGCCGATTCAGTTGTTGTTTTTGTTCAATGTGGTTTGATACATTACAAGAATTGGTCAGGCATTTATCCGGGCATCATAATAATATGCTTTTGTCCAAAAATCTAAGTTTAAGAGATTGACAACAATCTTACTTAAGATAAAATAAAGTAAAAAGAAAGCAGGTAAGTGACATGCATATACATAAGCAATATTCGTATATTTTATTTTCAACTCAATAAGCAAACATTTTCCAAATTTATAATTAAATCTACTAAAAAAAAGAATTCATCCATAACCATAATGTAGTTACAAAATATAATGCCTAATATTATAGAGTGTACAATTATAATAAATTATTGATAATTAAAATATCATCAAAAAATTCTTTTCAAAACTGTGACATTGGACGCGCTAAAACATGCACACACTTACCTACTTTTTGTTTATTTTTTTTTTAACTAACCTTAGAACTATTACACATAAAATCATTTAAATAATGAGGCCGTTTTTTTTTTTAACAAACAAGAGAGAATAATAAAGAAAAAAAAATCCAAGCTGTGATTACAAAGCTTTGTAAATATTCGGAAAATATATGAAAAAAAAAAAAACAAAAAATAATAATAATAATTAAATAAAAATCACATATTTTTGCTAAAGCTATCTTTTATACAACAAAAAAAAAAAATATAAAAATATTATATACCTACCTATATACAAATTCTTTTCTGATAAAATGAGCAGGTCTCACACAATTAAAAATTAAATTAGAGCGCGCAGAAAAAGATATTGAAAGCAATATAATTTTTTATAAATTTTAAATTAATTAAAATTAATTATCACAAAACAAATAATAAAAAAAAAGAAAATTGCACAGACATTGTTCTTGTTTTGATTTGTTTTATTTTTTTTATTTTTTTTTTTTTGAGACAAAATCCGTCTTCCTTTTTAAGAAAATAAAATTTATGTAATTCTTAAGATTTATAATAGAAGACAATAAATAAAACAATTATTATACAAGAAAATTAAAGTTTTTAATTTTTAATAATTTAAAAATGAAAATAGTATTTATTATTAATTTTTAAATAGGAGAAACTAACAAATTAAAATTAAACATTAAATTTAAAATTAATTTAATATTAATGAACATTATATCCCTTCATAATTAATTAATTAATTAATTAAAAATAAATTTAAACTGGAAAATATATGAATATAATTTTTATAAATTAATAAATTTAGAAATAAATAAAAATTAATTTGTAGAAAAAGTGAAAAAAAAGAAAAAATAGTAAACAAAACGGAAACCACAAAAAATCCACAATAATAATATTCGAATAATAAATAATAATTTATTTTAAAAATTATTATCATTATTGTTATGAGCTAAGAACGCAATTAAATGTACAAATTTATCTTTAAACAAAAAAATAAATAAACTAAATTAAATTTAAAAAAAAAGAAGAAAAATTGAAAAAAAAAAATGAAAAACAATTAATACCATACCATTCCACATAATATAAATATTATTACATGCAGCTACACAAACACACATACAGACGAAATTACACAACCAGAAGATGCATAACAATTTACATTTTAATAAATATTAAAAAAAAATAACCTTTTTACCGCGATGCGGATCAACCGTATTTTATTGTGTTGATAAACTAAATAGTTTTTAATATAAATATTCGTTTATTTTAAAAATCGTACATAAATAAATAAATATATTAATATAAAATATAAATAATAAACAACAAGATCAACCAGAACCAGTAATAATTTTTAATTAATTAGATATAATAATAAATTATAATTAATTTTTATTTTTCAAATAAAAAAAAGAAATGAAAAAAAAAACCAATTCTTTTGTAAATATTAGTTGTTATTTGTACGTTAATTTAATTTTTATTTTTTAATAATATTTTAATTTTAAATTAGGAAAAGCACATTTTAATTCTAGTTGGAAGTATCTAAAAACCAGAAATAATAATCAATAATTAATTGAAACCAGAAAATATTTTGAGAAGGTTCAAAAAAATAGCAGAAAATATATTTATTGTTTGTTAAAAGTTTTACAATATTTTAATTTTGTAAATAAAATGACCAATCTATCTTATTAAAAATTGATTAAATAAAAAAAATCAATTCAACATTCAAATAGCCAAAATGGATTCATGTAACATGAAAAATAGTGTCTAAGCCCATTTATTAATTAAAATAAAACACAATTTTTTAAAAAAAATATATAATATTATTATTTCGTATTATTATTATTATTATTATAGTGTCTAAACGACGATACTCAAGCTATTGTGCTATTTACTTCAAATGATTCATTTAATGGTCAAAAATATCAAAGTCTTTTCTTTTTCCAAAATCTCTTTCAAATTTGAAGTTATGTCTGCAGTTTGTTTGCAAACAACTTATGAACGACAGATCCAGTCAATGACGCAGGTCATTTAAATTTTCATACATACCAAAATTTATTCTGAAAATCGTATAACATTTATTCTAAACATAGGGGGGGAGGGGGGCATTAAACAAACAAAAAATATATTTTATGTTTTTCCACGATTTATATTTATTTATATTGAACAATCAGGAGGGTCTGTTGAATGTATGAATTAGTTATTTTTAATTAACACTGTATGGAAATCTGCACATTACATTCTGAAAAGATAGTTTACCATCAATGTAGGGCGTGTGTTATTTCAAGGTAAAAAAAAAAAAAAAACGTATTAAAGACAGAAAATTTATAGAAAGCACCTCGAGTATGCCTTCAGCATAAATAAATACTACTTAGAAATATATTTAGTTACTTTCATATTTTGCAAATTGTAGAAAATTGAAAAGTAATTAAATTAATTTAAAAAAAAAAATAGGAAACCTGATTTTGTATTATTAATAAAATTTACTAAAATAATAATAATATTAATCAATAAATTAATCTAATTAATGATGAAAAAAATAGTATTCTTCGTTCAGTTAAATAATCACTTGAATGGGTCTATCGATTAAATCATTTATTATTATAATCTTATAAGACAAAATTTTTGATATAAAAATAATCTTTGGAATACTCTCTTCATGAAAAAATTATTATCGCTTAATCACTGAAATTTTTCTATCACAGTGCATAAGTTGCTGGAGCTCATGCTGCAATGTAAAATAAGCGTCAGTGAAAAAATCCCTCCCAACAAACATTTAAACATTCTCATAAAAAATCACCAATTTTTTTTTTTTAAACCATTAATTTAATCGAAGACACCAGAAAATTTGACTGGAATATCTATTTTCCACCGATTTATTAAAAAGAGATGACGATGATGGATGATAATAAAAATATATATAAATTTTAATTTTAATAATAAAACACGAAAAAGTGCAGTGAATAAATAAAATAAAAACAAATTCTCGGAGTGTGTGTGAGAGAAAAACAAAAAAAAAAACGAAAATAATTTTAGAACATTAACGAATTAGCAACAAAATGCAATATTTTCATTTTTTTTTTTTTTTTAATATCCAAACCAAAACTTTTTTATTTATTTAACTATTCCGACATTTATAAATTCATAAATATGACATTAAAAAAATATCATGCGAGAATATGAGAATGATAAATTTTCAGCAGAATTGGATAAAAAAAAAAAATTAAAAAAAAAGTGCACGACACACCGGCATGATTTTTCTTCACAAAAAATAATAATAATAATAATAATAATAAAAATTACGTGTGTTTTTATGGTTGAATTGTGTTTTATTTATTCACATTTAATTTTAATATGTAATAGGTTAATCATAACCAGGCCTTTAAAATCAGAGAAATAAAAATCTAAAAATAATATTTACCATTTACAAAGCTACTGATAGAGAGCAATAATACATATTATCAATTAGTGCAATTGTTTTATTCCCATTTATAGTAAATTTACGTAAATTAATCTATTTTTTTCTACTATCCAGTGTTTCCTTTCTCTTGCAATTGCCACCGAATTTCTTAATATTTCTTAAGTCAAACGATTCGGCTGGCGTTATATTCGCAAGTAAAAAAAAAAAAACTTTTATTCTTTTCATGAAAATGATTTCGATTATTTTATTCGAATTTTGTGTATAAAAATAATAAAAAAAACTCTCTCTAGGCATGTGTCGAAACAGTCGGTAAACAAATAATAACAAAATGTTATATAAAATAGCAGAATATATAAAAACAAAAAAAAAAAAAATTTAAACTATTAAAGTAAAATATAAAATAAAATCATTTACTTACCTGGAGACTGATGATCAATTAAATTTAGTTAAATATTGCTCTCGCACTATCAAAAAGTATTCATCTATCGATAAAAAGAAAAAAAAAAATATTATGTTATCGACATTAATAATCAAAATCTTTTTAATCAAAAACAACAAATAATAAAATTTTATATGCGAATCTCATAAACTGTTAAAGAGAATGGAAAAAAATGTGTTCAAACAAAAAGAAATAAAACTTTGATATACTTTGTTATATATTTCATTATTATTATTAATTATTAATTATCTATTAATAATATTATTTTAATATTATGTACCTATGACCTATTTTACTAATGAAAATTTGCAAAAAAAAAATAAAATAAAAAAAAATGAAATTAAAACATTAAAAAATCACCTGTAATTTGGAAACGATTTAAAAATGAATAAGAAAATGTTAAATAAATTTATTGAAATAAAGTTTAAAATGCGTTTATTTTTAATTTAATTAATCTCTATAGTGATCGTGCTCTGATTCTATAAAATTCGTCCTTACTATATATATGCAATAATTAAAGTTATTTTCGAAATAATGATTTTAATGAAATTTCACATAGAATGGCTTAAATAACTTCCAAGCTATAGACTCAATGTATTCTATGTATTTATGCACTTTTATGAAAAAGATTGTAGATATTTTAACCGAATTTTTGTATCGTTGACTGCTAAGTTGGACCATTATCCAAATATAATAAGCTAGAGAGTGATAAAAATAAAATAAAAATCTAAGCAATCGGTTAAACTTCAAGAGAAAAAAAAACTTATTGTCTAGATATTTTTATGAAATATATAATATTTCTTCTAGTGAATATGTCCCTCCAAAATTTCTCAGTTAATTTTCTTTTATTTGGGCTTATCCGGTTACTTAAGTATCACATTCTAAGCAATTAATACATATTATAATCTACCTGTATCACATATAACGAAAAACCGGCAAACCCTTTCTTTATTTTTAATAAACCAACAAATTTCACTATTTCTATACAATTTGAATATATAGAAAAGGACGTTATATTGTGAATTGAATATTATGACAAAAGAAAAATAACGCCAAAATTTTTGCGAAAGTAAACTGCTTACTTAAACAACACTCTATTCAGGTACAAGTAGAAAAAAATTGCAATGTTTTTTTACTCTTCAGGTATATGTCTAGCTACGGATGCCGGTTAATTTAAATGCATAAATATAGCAGCCGTTGTACTATAGATTATGCTATAATTATACATATATTATATAGATTTTATTATAAAACCAGCTGTATTAAATCAGTAATTTCAGTTTAATAGAAATATTCAAAAATACCTCATCATGATTATGTTTGATGGTGATATACTTTCGTCTTATATATTGTCTGCAATGTTTTTTTTATTATACATATTAAATAAATGAGGTACAGTTGAATTCGTGAAAATTCTACTTTTTGTTTAGTAATGAGTGAAACGTCAAAATACCAAAACATTTTAATTCGATTTTTGCAAAATTTAAAGGATACACTCGGATTTCTATGAATAAAAAATGATCTGCTTCCGATATTTTGAAAATAATTTGCGAGAAATACCGCACCAAAGTAACACAATACAAATATGTGTCCATATAAAATTACATTAATGTTATTTTAAAACATACTTACTGAATTCTGATAGATATATCATATAGTTGCTATATTATACGCTTTAGATGCTCGTAAAACAAAGTCATATTATAATATAGGCACATATTAGGTTACTGCTTGCTATAAGAATGCTAGAGTGGTTTTTTGGTTTTTGAAAGTTGAAATAGTTTCTTTATTATTATATACTAGGGTGACAAATTTTTGGATAAAAAAAAAATTAAAATGTTGATTTCATGTTTAAATCTCAAGCCGGTAAGATGTTTTTTTTTTTTTTTTTTTTAAGTTATGAGATAACCAAAATTTGCTATTTTGTTTCTTTTTAATTATTATTTTAAATGATTTGGGAAGTTGTGATTCCGTCTACAGTATTTATTAGCTCTAAGAAACCTCTTTGTTAATTATCTTGTATATATTTCGTTGTTGATCTGCAAATAAGAAAAATACATTTTCGAACGATCAAAATATGAAAAGTACCACTGGTTTACGGCATAGCTCTTTTTAAAATACATTATTTTGATAGGTTAGATACTTAAAAAATCCAACACTTCCAATTTTTTGTCACCCAAATGAATAGGTAAGGTTTGTATATGTGTTAAAGAGGTAGGTGAATACATAATATATTCTTTCAAGTATTGTTGTACTTTTACTTTTTATAATATAAATATAATTCCATGCACATAGGATACGAAATAGCACAATACATATAACATATATATATATTATAAATGATTTAGACAGTCCGATTTAATTCTTAACAACATAAAAATAAAAAAAAAATTAATCGAAAAAGATAGGAGAAAAAGAAGTTAAATAACAAGTTTTAGCACACTCTGCAGTTTCATAATGCGATGGTTTGATGTAAATATCAGTAAAATGTTTGGCTTGGCTAAATAAATTTAATCTTTGTATTTTCTTTTTTATTTAAGAATATAAAAAAAAATTGCATATGAAACTAACCAAATAAAACAAAGATTTAACTAATATGGAAAATGCGAATTGAATGTCGTTGGCTACACTAATGATAGTTTTAAACATCCCCACTTTTTGATATCAAGATGAAATTTTCACCTTAAGTAGTATAGTACTCGCTGACTAGAACTTAAAGCTGAAAATCTCCAAAACTCCAAATGGAGCATAAGTTGTCCTCCTGGAAAAGTATTTTTCAGGTAAACTTCAATATCTTTGGAATGGTGGATCTTACAGACTCCAACGAAACACCTTTGGAGAGACTGTTAAATTGCTTAATGGCATGTGGAACAAAGTTTTTTTTTTATGGATTTTCAGTTTTAAGTTTTAATCATCAAGTATGTTGAAAATTTCATCTTGCTATATAAAAATTCCACATAAAAATAGATAGTGACTACGCTTATTACTCTAGTTTTTAGTTATTGTTTACTTTCTACTCAATTAAACAATATATTCTGCAGTTTTTAGTTAGTTTATAGGTATAGTCTGTATATAAGTATTTATTAAGACTTATACTTCATAGCTCACTTATCGAAATATAATTGCCAGCAGAACAAGAGAATGCTTTCAATTATAATATTTATCACTTTCATAGTCTATGGTTTTATTAAATATAAATATGAATATTATTTAAACAATAATAAATGCAGCCATAATATTTAATATGATTATTCAATTTTTTTTTCCTACTATTTTCTATACTTACTTACACATTTATATCTCTATAATTATTACCTCTCTACAGCTTATATGTTTCTTTAGCTTATGTAAGAGATGCTTGCATATTTAAATATTTTACTAACATTTTAAACATGAAGAAATAACCTTGAAAATATTTCGTGTAATATATTTGACTATGCTTTGAGTTTCATTTCGCATAATAGCGCGGATAGGTATAATAATTGAATTTGAATGTGCTTTCTCGTCATGAATTCGATTTTTTTTTTCTTCGGGCTATTGTGCTCATCTGGTTATGTTTAGCACACAATGACAACGTTATTTACCTATTCAAACAAAGTATAGGTTATGCCATTTTTTGTTTTTTTTGTTTTTTTTTTGTAAATAATGAGCTCTTTTTCTAACTCACCTTCTTACAATAATACGCCGCGGTAGTGCGAATGGATGGATGGGTTCATGGATGGGAAGCGGTTGAGTGGGGCTAACCGCGCAGCGTTCAGGCTTTTAATACATAATATTTTGTTTAAATGATTAGAAATTCTTTTTAAAACCATTTAAAAAAAGTAATATTCCATCAATATTTGTAAGGTAAGTACATATACATATAGCACCACAATTATTACGTATAGCGGTAAACATTTGCGAATCTTGGGAAAATAACTCACTGAGTTGATCATTTATATTATCAATTATTCACTTTCACTGATTATTTTATTTAAGTGTGTTTTAAAAAGAAAACCACCAATGGATTTTCACTAAACGACCGCTTTTTCGTTGGGCCCAGATTACAGCAAGATTTGACTTCTATATTAATAAGATGGCGTGCTCATAAAATAGCATTTACGGCCGACTTGGAGAAGATGTATCGTCAGGTACGCGTTACAGCTCAAGATACGAACTATCAACGCATTGTATGGAGAGACAACTCATCAGAGCA